>JAUCNQ010173103.1:8457-24498 GCA_032352715.1 Bougainvillia muscus
CCCCCCCCCCCCCCCCTAAAGTGCCTGCGGCATGTTGGACTGTCTCTAACTTTTGTCAACATTATTCTATAAATATGATATTTGGTGACATTCAACATTTATCTATAATACGTTATTTCCGAAATTTTAAGCCTTATATCGTGAGCGGTGTGGAAATTTTTGGCTATTGTTTGAAACCACCTATATATTTTCAGCACTACTACCTTTCCTGTTGAACACAAAACAGGCCAGTCTGCAATCCTTTACAAAATTTAGTGTTACGCAAATAGCAATTTGAAAAATACAAGTATAAGTTCTTTTCTTTTAATCAAAAGGCGGTTTTCTTTAAGCTTGCATGATCATGATAGACTTACAACTTTAGACCTTCAGTCTTGAGTTGTGACTCCATCGTGCTGTCTTTAACCAAGCTTTTGCATGCCCTATAGTCAAAAACTCTATCTGCAGCCATGATTCACATATTGGGCGCCAAAACAGGACACCAGTCTCGTACATTTTACTGGGGGATGGTAGGTAATGTTAGCCCTTTGACAGCCAAATTGGGACACCAGTCTAAGACTCTATGGGTCTAAGATCGAAGCCACAAGTGATAATCGAATCAAAACTACCTGGGGAGGAGAGGGGGAAGGCGAGGCGCGCAAATGAGTTTTATTATTAAGTCTAGTTTTATATAATTATATCTTCTTTTTTCATCACAGAAGAAGATTCTTTGTACATACGAAGTATGCACAAAGATACTTCATCGGAAATATAAATAACAATATCAAATTTAATTCAAATATTATCTAACAACCCTAAATCGAATATTTATACAATTATACCTTTTTTATCTCAGAAAAAGTGTTTTTGTACATACCAAGTATGCATAAAGACACTTCTTCTGCGATAAGAAGTTATTCTTTTATTAAATCATATTACAATACAGAAGTTACAAAGGTACTCTAAGATACACCAAATACCAATACTATACTATACAATAGTAATACACCCACTCCCTTACAGATTGACGAATTGAACAGGTAAAATGGGTTAATAACAAAACAAAGACTTTTTTCTGAGATGGAAACGAATCGAATTTTCCTATAAGAAAATCTAGTTATCTAATTATCCTAGATTTTTACAAAGTTAACATTTTTAATAACCTTCCATACAGATATTGTTTTTCCAATTTTATCTTATTCTATAGCAGTTGAAAAGACAGGACATTTTGGATCTTTAACGACAAGTAAGTCTTTAGATCAAAAAAATTCAATTATGTTTATTTAATTTAATTTATTCAAATTTTTATTATTGACTCATTATTGAAACAGTCTCACAAATTCGCTTTATACAATAACACTTCATCTGAGGTGAAAATGTAGCGATTTGTAAAGCGAATTAAAGGGGATATTTGAGACGAACCCTTATTTTAATAATTTATTGTTAATTTTACAACTGCCGTATAAACACATTCGCATCAGTTTTCATTCAGCAAGAAACTCATGTTATCCATTCACGCTTTTATCTGCTAATAGCTGGCGTCCTGTTCCAAAATTTCCTCAGATTGTATGATAAAATCGTTAACATAAAACATTTATGCAGCTTTTATATGCAATAAAAATGATTCCTTTACTTTCTAGATACTAATAGTACAGAATCAAACACATTAACAAGTGCTGATAATGTTTCAGAAGGTATAACTTTACTAGAAGCCGAAGGTAAATTTTGCTTAATCTAAGTTGGCTCTAAAGACTGAAAACATATTCCACTGAAATACACCGTGTCAGTGGCGGATATAGACTTAGTTCTTAGCACCAAGATACCCCCCCCCCTCTTCTGTCATTTTGGTGGTAACTTTTTTAAGCATGATACTAGATATTGATACTTTGTTACTTATAATATTTGTTCCTTTCTCACATTTTCACCAATTGTCATGGAATTTCCATATTTACTTTAGATGTTATTGGCTATCAGTCGAAAATACTCCTATAATTACTATACAGTCAAATCCTAATAACATGAAATTAGCGGTATATTTTTACTCGATACTTCGTTTTAACTCAAACTCGGTACAAAAAGATTTTGGATCAAATTTCCTCGATTTTCTAGGCTTTTCTACCTCCTGTAAATTCCCGATTTTCCGATAATACCTATGAAAAAAAATTGTATAATTTTTTGCTTCGCTAGAAATTAAATCCCTGCGTAATAACACAAACTATGATAATCCGTTAATTTAGATCTGCGCAAAACGCCTTAACAATTTTCACTTGAAAATCAGGACTGGAAAACTCGAATTCATGCGTCCCCGAAAATTAATCCGAAAATAAATTAATCCATTTAACCCTATTAAGGCCGGGGGGAGCTAAAGTGCCCGCGGCATGTTTGACTGTCTGTAACTTTTGTCGACATTATTCTATAAATATGATATTTGGTGACATTCAACATTTATCTATAATAGTGAGCGGTGTGGAAATTTTTGGCTATTGTTTGAAACCACCTATATATTTTCAGCACTCCTACCTTTTCGGTCAACAATTTATAGTTGTATATATTAATTAATGACTGAACGATTTTCTGTGGAGAGTGACAATTACAGTTGACGACTGATATTTTAAGTAACCAACTGTTAACTTTCTGTCAGTGACTGTTCTTTTAGTGAGGGACTGATATGTACAGTCGACGACCGATATTAACAAATATCAGTCATGAACTGAAAAAAGCCGACGGTGACAGCAATTTATAGTCAGCTACTGCTAGTTTGCTTTTTCAGTTGTCGACTTCATTTTTCAGAAGATGATTGATTTGGTTAATCGCTTACCGATTTTCGCAGTCGCCAACTGGTATTTCAATCAGTGACTTAACCTTATTATGCCTGGGAGAGGAGCGAGAGTGCCGGTGTTGAATGTTTTACCCCCTACAACATCTGTTATATTTAAGATCTCGATGTATAACTTTCTGGCATTCAATATTGAACTATATTATGTCATCTGTAACAATTTCAGTCCTTTATCATAATTGGTTTAGAAATCACTAGCTATTGTATGAAACCACCTTTCTTTTTAAAGCACTACTACCTTGGAAAATCCTGAACTTTGTAATTGCTGTACTTCGTTCTTATTTAAGATGTAGACTTAAAACTTTGCTCATAAACGTCTGTGAACCATAACTTTCCTTTAAGTCCGGATTCTTTTCCATTTCCAGAATATTTTCCGGGGAAATGGAGCCTATGCCGAAAATTTGGTATATGGTGGTTAAAGTGTTTTGATGATTATAACGTCCTTTGTTACTAAGTTTTGGTACGGAAATCAGCCATAGCAATTTTACTCAATTTGTGATATTTTGATGACGTCAACGGTCACTTGATGACGTCATCATAACTTTTTTACGTCACGTGACTCTTTATGTGATAGTGCCAAGTTTTATGTTCCGAAGTCAATTGGTTGCTCTACAGCCAGTAGGGTGAAGTTGGTGTTAGTTCGATCTTCACAATTTCTTATATAATACTTAACCATTCTCTGCGTGATTGCCAGAGAATTCTGGCCTCGTAGAACATTACAGTGGAGCGAGTACGCTTCCTAACTCAGACATGTGAAATGATAAACAATTTAATTAATGGTTCTAAAATAAATGATGGGGTAGGGAGGGGGAGAGCTTAAAGGTTTAATAAGGTTAGAGCACTGCGTGAGCATGTTACGTATGAGCCTCTGTGTCATTATATTTGATTAGCTGTCAGCATTTCCAGCCAACAGTTACATTAAAATTGTTTATTTTCATTTCCACAAACCACACAATATGATCTCCTGCAAAATAGTTTGTTGTGGTCAGTTGTTGACTGGTATTGTTAGTCCGTCACCTGTTGTTTACAGGTGTAAGATGGTTAGTAACTGTTATTTTAAATCGGCAAGGGACAATAAAAAAAACTATATGAGAATTTCCTACTTGCCTCCTATCGATTATCATCTGTCAATATTTCTATCTGACTGTTACACGAAAAATGTTTGTTTTCACTTTCAAAAATCCACAGAGAATCCCATATTTTCATAGGCGAAAATAGTTTATATGTATCTTTATATATCAAGAGCAACTTTCACTCCAGCTCCTCCTGTAAACTGTAAACCAGGATCTCGTCTACAGAGTCTAGAATATGTTGATATTAGTCTGTTATTTGCAAGAAAAAAGATTTATTGTTTTTGGACAGTCTTCAATGTCATGTTGCATGTGACAATTGTCTCAAATTGAAAAATTCTCTGCTTGAGTGCCAAACATTTCTGAGCCCCGTAGAACATTACAGTGGAACGAGTTCGCTTCGTAACTCTGACATGTGACATGTCAAGCCGATATTAATAACATTGCCTTGTGGACAAATCGACTTTCACCACGCTCACCTGCTGCCGGTTTACGGCAGTCGCTTAGCACTTAGGGTAGCCAGTAGGGTGAAGTTGGAGTGAGTTCGAACCTAAACTATTTTTAAAATCTGTCCTTCTTTAAAATGCATTTTTTATCGTTTAATGACGGCATTTGACTTATATTTACAGTACCAAGATGGAGACTAAAACTATGAGATATTAATAGTAAACAAATGATAGTTAGCCTTTACGCTAAGTGCAGTAAGTAAACGTGAAATTAAGGTCTAAACTTTCTGCTTTCTGCCATTGTTTTTCTCTGTTTGTTCCAACTAGCAACAAGAACGATTTTTACAGAAAGTTTCTTCAATAATGTTTAGATATTGCGTTAACCTGTTAAGATCGAGAGGTTCAAGTGGTCAGGCTTTCTTGTTGAATTTGAATCTAAAGATTCCACGTCATTGTAATGAGTTTTTTTAATATTAAACTCTAAATCCACAAATTTCGGCGTCTTTAACATTTCCCCTTACTCTTCGTTATCATTATCGTCCAATCAAATGCCTCCATCATATATATTTTTACCAGATTCAATTCAACAATGAACAACCAGCAACATTACTTTAAAAAGTTCTCTTTTTTATCTGCAGAACTTATTCAACCTCGTAAAATTGTAGCAGACTATATTGCTATAAAAACCTTAGAAGTCGATGGAATACAGATGGGAAAATTTATTAGTTGTTCGAATGGTGATATCGCTTATCATTATCCATTACGGGATAGTAACAAGAAATTTGAAGAAGGTAAGCATTATGTTTTATCTGTACTTAATTAAAAGTTTAGGGTCTGTTTATAGTTAACCATAATAGAACCAGGTGGGGGGGGGGGGGGGGTGTTTACAATAGGTATCAAAACTGACCACAACCAAATGTTTCTTTTGTGTTGGACAACTGTGGAAAGTTTCGCATTTACCGTTCAGGAAAAAACAGGGTGGGGGGGGGGGTGGGGTGGCATAATGCCGGGTTTTCAGCAGCAAAAAATGCCCGGTGCTAATATGGTTAAGAGCTCACATCAAATTCTTTTCAAATTCATAAATAATGAACTGTCATTGTGCATACAAAGTATGCACCGAGAGACTTCTTCTGAAATCCAAATTGATGTTAATGAAGAGTGAAGAGTTATTAAACAATCAACTCCTAAGGTGATTGTAGCAATTCGTCTTATCTTATGTAAGACGATCTTTCTCTATACTCTATGTGAAATTCTGATGAATTCGTACTCCTGTAAGCCGTAAGTTGTCATTTTTCTCTAGGTGAGATTGTTGGATTATTTGCTGATCCGAAAGATAAAGGAACATTTGTTATTGATAAATTATCTTTAAAGAATTCTTCAAAAGTTATCTTAAAAGGTGTTATAACAAGATCACAATACCTTGAAGCTCAAGTTCCAACCACTGACAGTAAGTCTGCAAAATTCATGTCGCAAAACGTTCTATTTTTATTACAGAAGAAGTTTCTTTATTCATACTTAGTATGCACAAAAAGACACTTCTGAATGTAAATTGATACGAATTCCCAGACGGATTTGTCTAGAAAGTCCCGTAAAGTTGTATTTAGTAGTTAAAGGAGAATTTATGCTCAAATCAATAAGTCGCGTGAATTCATACTGTATAGCTTTATAGTCTCGATTCCAAATGTCTACCTGCATATTTTGATTTTGAGTGATTGTGATGTAGAAAACAGCAGAAATAAATGTATTTGTATTTATAATGTATTTGTTTATTTATGTTTAGTTGCTACGGAAACAATTTGTATGATGGGAACTGTTCCTGTTCAAGTGATAGGTTCAGTATTACACAACGAAGCACTTTATGCCTCACCACATCATCCTGGCTGTGCTATCAGTAGACATCATTTACAGGTTTCTGATACTTCAGAAGCTGCTTTTATTGGTTATTCATTTTCGTCAAAAAAATCCAATGACAAAACTTCAGTAAGTTTATAAGAAACCGCCCACAAGTTTAAGCTTGAGATTCGGCAAAATTCTGTCATTCTTCCTCTCCATAAAAATATTTGTATGCATAATTTGTGTGCACAAAAATTCTTCTTACGATAGGAACATAACACAATTTCTAGTAAAAATCTTCAGGACGTTTCTTCCTACCGAATGTACTCATAAATATTTATTGTTGTAGGTGGGTTTTGTACTAGCTGGTGTTTCAGTGTTAGAAACAGCGAGTAAATATATGCTTGATCAACGATTACGTGAGCTTGAAGAGGATTTTGAAGGTCAAATAACTGAAATAAAGAAAGCAAGAAAGAGATTTAGAAAGTGTGAGTAAACATTTTCATTAATCATTAGCGTTTTGTTTTCGGGTACTCTTACCATGTAGTTCTCAATCAAAAACTAAGATTGCATCAATGTTGTCACGAGGCTGTAACATCGTAACAATGTTGTACTAACATTGCGTTTCAACAGGGTTAACAAAGATTAGGACAAGATAATAATAGTTGAGCTTTGTACATGGCTGGCTTAATTTGACTTTATTCTCTATTTACCTGTTTTAGTTCAAACCAACATGCAGGTATATGCGGTTATTTTTTATGTCACTTCCTTAACAACTTTAAAGTTATATAGAGTACACCAATCCGACATGTCCGCTATTAAGGATTTTTGAGCATCTGACTTTTATCAAAAATTGTTTGGATCTCTGGATTCCCAGTTGACAAAATTGTAGCAAATTAAAAATCAAAATATTAAGAGTTTGTCCAATGCAAATACAGTCTTTAAATATTTAGAATTGCGGATGTTATGCAGAAAACAGTATGCTCGTATCAATTTTTATAAGGAAGTAGTGTCTTTATGTATACTTAGTATGCACAAAGACACGTCTTTAGTGATGAAAATGGTACGATTTGTGATACGAATTTTGTTTAACTATTTTGTATTTTTTTTTTTTGGTGTTATCATTTCTGTTATTTTTTCCACTGTCTTATTGACTTTAGTAGGAATTTTGTTATGCCAATTATTTATGGCTGGCTCAGCATATCGTTATTACACATGTGCACTGGATCGAAAATCGCCACATACAGAAGCTTGGTATAATTTTATACCATATCTGAATAATAACACTGTAAGTAAGATACCAGTCACAAAATTCGCATGAAAATTTCATATCAATTTTTTGAGATGAAAATGGCGCTTTTTGTGATACAAACCTAGTAGATAATCCCTTAACCCTATAAAGCCTGGGCTTTTTTGGCAAAGTTATAAAGCCTGGGGTTTGGGGGGGGGGGGGAGGGGGGCATATAAGCCCCTATCGAATTCAAAATTGGCTTAGTTTTAGAACTTGAAACTTTGCAAGGTTTTAGCAGCTATGGTGTAGTTTCTAAAACAATAGGAATATTTTTATTTGCTGACGTCAGAATATTGTCGTATACGACTTTTCACGGTAGCGGTGCCTGAAAATGACTTAATGGCTGAATATGACGTCATGAAATTAGTCATGTGATTAAATACACCTAACAAGGAAGAACTTCGGACAGGTAATGCGCATGAAAAGTTTCAATACCTAAAGTCATCGGGAACCGGGGTTATACATGCTCAAAGTTTGTAAGGATTTGACTGTAATTAACCGTAATTTAGATAGGTGTCTTGACTAATGACCTATAACTAACTAAGTATAAATGGTATGACCCTGAAACTTTGCCAAAACATATATAATAGATTTATATCTAACAATTCATTTTCACCTCAGATGAAGTGTAATTGTGCATACTTTGTATGCACCATAACACTTCATCTAAGGTGAAAATGAAGCTATAAAGAATAAATTATTTTTCGTCTCCATGTTGGTACTCGGAATAGGTATAAATCCTCTGCTACAATCGTTCTCCAGTTTTTCAAAATATAAATGGGTGCACTTTGTATGTACAAAGACCATTCTTCTGAAGTAAATACATTCGTTTTGTAAATATGTTTGATATCTCCAAAAGGAGTGTCTTCAAAAATTTTCGATTTATAAAATGAATTTGAGATAATCTTCAAAGCAAGTAGAATCGTATCACTGAGAATACCATAAGATCTTAGTTGTTTATTGCATTTCCTTGCATTTTTTGAGCACTCAATAAGAAAAGAATCCAAGGCGGCTTGGAAATTTTGACCATCGCTTGCATTCTTTGACATGTCAATAGAAATGTCTAATGTGCATGATATCAATAGCAGTGGCGGATCCAGCCCTAGTCAGAACAGCACGATGAAGAACTAAACGTTTCAATTCTTAATAACTTTGATATGATAATGGGTCTTTAAAGAACCATTATCATACAAAAGCAATTAAAAACTAATGAGTTTGAGCATGCTTTCAATCTCCATTCTATTGCTTCGACTAGGCAAAAGCATGTTCTGAGTCCGCCTATGAATAGTTGTTTGTAATCGAAGGAAGAAATCTCAATAATAGAGTCATAGTCGTATGTCGCTTTTTTCGTTTTGTTTAAATCCAATGATAATAGTTAAATAAAATGATAATAGTTAGCATAGTTCTTCGCTTCACTCTAAAACCTAGTGGTTCAAAGTGGGTAGAAAAATAGTGTAGGTACATACTTAGTGCGCACAAAGATAATTGTTCCATAGTGGAAATGGTACGATTTGCAGTATGGATTTTGTTCACGGTTCCTTAGCGAATGCTCATAACTCATACCGTTTTCATGATAGACAAAAAACTCTGCATTATTGATAAGAGACCATCCTCCACATTCTTATCACAAATCATATCGTTTTTAGAACGAAAGAATTGTCATTGTGCGTACCGAATATGCAAAAATACATCCCTTCTGAATGAAAATTCTTCCGAATTTCTATGAGAATTCTGCAGGCTAAGTATAAATGAATGCGCCTCAGATGGGTTGAAATTTCTGAATGAATTTTTGTTAAAATATTTTCTACTATCTATTCTAGTATCCTCGAGTAAATTGTATTGAATTTGGTTTTGATGCACTTTTGAGAAAAACACATCATACTGAATATAAAAGATTAAATACTTCAGGTAAGAGGACTCTCACAATATCACGGAAGCCAGTTTTGTAGTATAATTTGTAGCTGCAGCAAAATGAAGAGCTAAAACATATTTTTGGATAGTCAGACCACCTTTATTATCGTCTAAATCGGCCAGTGAGATTAACTTGTTCAAGTAATGACGACAACTGAAATCAATGCACTGCAGAGAATTTGCCAACATTAACTTTTTCTTTAACTGTTTCCTTAGAGTATATAGTACACATCCTATCCAGCCCACGACCTGTTTTAACGTTTGTTTTGGCATCTGCATGTCCCAATCGAGATATTTTAAGCGTCTTCCAAGGGAATGCCCCTTCAATTATAATGGTGTAAGGGCCCCTTTTATGTAAAATAGTCCTAAAAATACCTGATATTGCAAAACAATACCCCTTTTTAAACTGATTGGACCTGTCCATTACTCGATCTTCGTTGTATTTTTAGCATTTAACATTACAAGTGTTCGGTATTATTTAAATATTGATCGATGTGCCTATGGTGGTTTACAATCAGCTGATCCTATCACAGGTCAAAAAGAAGTTCGTGGGGCTGATGTATTTGCCGTTGATGAGAAATGTTTTTTTGCGTATTATTATAATGAAAATAAAGCAAATGGTTGGGTAAAATATAATTCTGTTTCCTGGAAAGATCATCAAAATATATTCTGTGATCCACCTTCAGCTTACAAAAGTGATGTGCAAAGAGAAAACCAAGATGCAAATTTAAATGTCTAATGAAATTGACATACATGCGAGGCAGAGTTAAAGCATGTATGGTGATTTCATTGGTCATGGTGTATTGTGGAGTTACAATGTATAGATGTTGTGTTTATCAACCACAGTGTAATTTATTTATCCAAAATACTCCATTGATGGATGCATACTTGGATGCCACAAGACTTGGATGAAGACAAATACTAATCATTTTTGGTATTCAACAAAGGACCGCTGACTTATAAGAAGCTAACGATCTTCAATTGTTGAACTATTAAAATTAAATGATTTTTGTTCTTTTTTTTATTGCATTGACTAGGTTGAAAAATGTTCTGGCTCCGCCTGCACTAGCAGACTTGTTAATCGAGTACTTCTTTGATGATTTTGATAGTTGTTTTGACCACGTATTAAAATGAGATTAGATTAATCGGTTATTAAACCTGATCAGCAGTCCAGTTGTGCAGATTAAACTTTGATTACCTTAATTCAGTATTAAATCTGACTTTAACCATTAGAAATCAATTCTGATGAGTTAAAGGTAGATGTAATAAGTTGATGCTTATTTATACAAACCTGGATCCTGGCTCTTATTTTTTAAGCTAACCAAGGACCATATATAGAATTTAACAATAAAACAACCGTATCAGTCGGAAGTTCTGCGATAATTTTTGCGGGCTGAACAATGGAATGACAGCTTTCTCTAAAGCTGATACCAGTATGAAACAGAGGACAGTTTCAAATGAATTCTTGATAACATCCTTCTGGTTCAAGCGTTCCTACTTGGGCGCGTGCATAATAATAATGACAAATGCGTATTTTCTTCTCAAGATGTTACAGCTCCAGCAGAAATCTTTTTGTTAAAGTTTAGATAGCAATGTAATTATTCCAGGTACAATTAAGAAAAACTATGGCACAATGATCTGGAGAAGATCCTTCAGTTAATTCATAGGCAATTTGCAACAACATCTCATGGGTTTTGAGCATGGGTGTTGCACAGTAAGTTTCTTTATAGATGCGTAAATCACAGCATTGAGAGCCTTGCACCATATGCTAAAAATTTGGACGTTGGTGCCATCTACTGAGGTGGCTTATAGGTGACATCTAGGATTGTTTTAATTATCAGCCCGAGACAACCAATTCATATTCGTTGACTGTAATTTTCAGTCGTCGACTAAAAAACTGCAGTCAACAACTGAAAACACCATACAGCGCTGAAATGTCCAGTCCGCAACTCCTGTTTTCAGTTGGCGACAGATATTTACTAATATCCGTTGGCGACTGGAGAAATCACTCAACAACAGCAATTTACACTGTAAATTCCGGTTGTCGACTGAAACTACTGCGTTTTCCAGTCACTGACTGATTCAATTCAATTCAATTTATTTATCTATTTAAAGTAGATGAATATATATACAATAAAATGGGGATAAAATATCTAAAGACCGTCTCCTCCTTACAATCTATTTAGAAAATAAAACCAAAGGTGTTGCGAGTGGACAGTAAGATGCACTACTAAAGAACAACGTCCATACATCACCATTACAAAGATGATCCCGTAATGATGTTATAGGAACTCCATTCTAGAGGGTGCAATCCTGTAGAGCATACACAGTACAGATAGTCAAAACACACTGTAGGAAAGAGAATTGTTAGCCTTACTAAGGCTTATTAAAATCTTTTTTCAAATATAAATAAAAGACTAAATAAAATCAATCTGGGGTATGTAAACTGCACAGAGACGACAAGTACAATTCAAATTAGACATCTCTTTGATTTCTGAGTAAAAACTATGGACAGAAAGAACTGATTTAACATCTGGAGGCAGTTTTTCCCACAGCTGAGCTGCAATATGTGAGAAATTCAATAGACCATGCCGAGTGGAGGCCACTTTTACCCGCTGAAAGGTACTTACAGATATACGACTATAACAGATATTTCTAAAAGGGAAAACAATTTTCATGTCAAAGGGATCCAAACCATGCTTTGACTTGAACACCTCCTTCAGCAACAATCTACAGCAATGAAGATAAACAGTGTAAACCTGATCTGTTGCACCTGCTGGTGAAAGAGTATTGGCTCTAGTAAATACGCGGTCAATTTTGGCAAAGTTTATTGATATGGTCACTGTAAGTGAGTTTATTGTCACAACTGATACTTAAGAGCTTAACAGAAGAACTTTCGTGCAGCTTAACACCATTCAAATTTAATAACACATCAGGTTCATTGCTTGGTTTTCCAAATATAATGAGCTTGCACTTGGATGCGTTAAACTGCAAACCATTATTGGAAAACTATTCTAACACCTGCAAATAAGCCTCCTCAAGGAGCTTCTGAACTTTGGACGCAGAGCTACCACTACTGTAAAGGAAGTTGCCATCTGCGTAATTACAAATATCAACTTTATTTCCACTAAAAAGATACATCAAATCATTGATGTTGATATTAAATAACATAGGTACTAAAATTGAACCCTGTGGCACTCCATACAGAATCTGTTTCCAAGAGCTAAAAGACTCATCCACACATACTCTGTCAAACCTGGAACCTGTCACTCAAGTAGCTCTTGATAAAAGATAGGGCACAGGGTGAAAAACCATATGCATGGAGTTTAGCTAAGAGTAGCTCATGGTTCACACAATGAAATGCCTTATTTAGGTCCATGACTAAGGCTCCAACCACTTTTCATTGATCCAAGCATTTGTGCCAAGCGTCAACCAAGTGTAGAAATGAATGTTGACTGCTATAGCCTTTACGGAATCTAGACAGTAAAGGCGATAACATCTTTGACATAAAAGCAATAAACTGGTCAGACATAAGTTTTTCAAAGATTTTCGAAATAGCTGGCAATTTCCTTATAGGCCAGTAGTTAGTTTTAGAAATTTTACTCCGACTTTTAAATATTGGTGCTATATCTGCATACTTCAATGGGTTAGGAAACTGTTCTTGTTCAATACACGATTTATATGTATTTGTTAACTTATCCGCATAAACATCATTAAGTTCTTTCAAAACTTTTGGTGGAATATCACCTACAGGAACAGCTTTGTTACATTTCAACTGATTTACATATTTCATTTTAAGTAAGCAAGGTTTATCATGTCAAAGACCTGATGATTTACGTTCGGCGACGTTTCGAGAGATCCTTCTCCCATCATCGGGCAATAAAAATGTGGAAAAATGTTGTTTATATACGAAAAAAGCGAAGCGAAAAATGTGTAATCAAAAACCAATTAACAGCTATGTTAAGTAGGCGTGGCATCGGCGAATGTGTGATCGAAGAATTAATTAACAACTTACTAAGTAAGTGTGTGCCAGCTCGGCAAATGTGTGATCGAAAGTTGATTAATTAAAAAATTACTAAGTATGAGAAGGATCGGCAAGTGTGTGATCGAGAAAATAATAGTTGCATGCAAAGAGGGTATGCATCTGTCGATTTGTAGCCAGCTCAAATATGCCATATATGGTCATTTTTAAGAATGCTAGACGTTGGTGCGGAAATATAAATTAATATGACAATTTCCTTAAAATAGGTCCGATTCCTTCCCGCCCCCTCTAACCCATACAGGTTACTGTTTCTCGGGACCCTAATGTTACTGGGTATTTGTTATATTCCATATATACCATATTTGAGCATAGTTGAGCACATTTCGGGGGTGGCTAACAATCGCCACATGAACTGTATGCAAAAGTATTATATACATATTCCCGCCAAAACTTCAATGAATGGAAGTTCCTTAAGTGCATGATTTTTCCCTTGCTAGCGTACATATGTCATCATTTCATCACTACTAATTCTATTAAAGTTCATTGAGAATTTGTTGTTGTTCACAATTAGGTTTTATCCATGCAATAGTGGGGTGGTTTCTGTATTTTTGTATGATTATATCTATTTCATCGGTCGTCTCAGTTCAGCGTTGGCCGTTGAAGAGAGCGGACCTCTCCTCCAATGCTTTAACATCTCTCAGAAGAAAGCCTGTTAAAACGATAACTATGGGAATGAAACAGGGAAACGAATACTAACAACTACAATAATTTTAATTTTACAATCACTGTAAGCAATGGATGTTGGCGAAGTTGACCTTCTTACCATCAGTAAGAGAAAATTATCCGAACGGAAAAAAGATGATATCATAAATCTATTTTTCAAGCTACAGAAAAGCCATCTAGACGTTGTTTCGGAGCTAGAAACAAAGAAAGATGATTTTGGTAAGAAAATTGGATCATTACAAAAACATGTTAGTGAGAACTCCGTTTCACAAAGAATCAGCGACGAACTTTATGTTCGATGTACGAATTTTGAAAAATCAATGCATATGGCGGAACAGTACTCTCGTAGAGACTGTATTGAAATTGCTGGATTCCGGAAGGTATTGACAATGATTCTTTGGAGAGTAAGGTGTGTGAAATCTTCGCATCTTCTCTTGGTGTGGAATGTGGTGCGCTTGATATTCAAGCATGCCATCGTCTAAAAAAAGGCAGAACAACAGTAAAAATTGTCAACAGGAAGAAAGCACTGGAAGTATTAAATAATAAGAAAAAGCTTCGTCATTTTGACACTACTGCGCACGATTTACAGTCCGAAACTTGTTTGTGAATGAGTCTTTTATGCCCGTACTACCGTGGATTGTTGGGCATGTGCAATGAATTATTAATAGACAAACGTATTCATGCTTTTTGGACTACAAACGGAACCATTAGGGTCAAACATACCAAAGATGAAAACCCATGATGAGGACTTAAAATTGTTTTCAGATGTAAAATGAAGCTAATTTATTCAAATAATATTTAGTCAGTTAGTGTTTTTCCACTCTTGTGCGTAAGGAGCCGTCTCAGGAATACGTCTCAATTTGCTACTTTCCGGTCAATTTCCATGTCGGATGAGGTGTTATTTTGCATACCTTGTATGCACAATGACGCTGCATCTGGGGTGATGATAGGGTCGATTTGTGAAGCGATTGAGAGCAAATTTTTTGAGATGAACACTAAGCGCCCAAATGCATGCGTTTTGTTCGCGATGATAAATTAATCTCGCCACAGTTTTGTTTAATTTTGTGGGGCAAACTATACTTACATGGATTCTTTCTGTCACATAATTTTATCCACATTTAACGCTTCTCTGATAAATTATGCGACATTTTTTCAACTATTTCATTTGACCGTTAGACATTGTCTCAATAATTATGTCCGCGATTGTAGAAATTTTAGTTTTTAATAACTTAATGTATGGTGAGATGTCTCATTAGAATAGTCGCCATACATTAAACAATTTTAGAATTAATGGCTATGATTTTACATTACATGTGACTAAGGGACTTTAAGGGAATTTAAGCAAATTTTTGAGACGAACACTAAGTAAAGGCATGCTCTGAATCCGCTTTCGGTATGCGACGTAGTGTGATTGAAATCAATTCAACGGATCAATAGAAACAAAAACAAATTGCTACTAGATTTTTCTTTAGGAGCGGTCTACAAATCGTCCACAAAATTGATATAGCAAATCCAGAGGCGGACTCAGAATATGCTTTTACATAGTCATCGCAGTAAGAGGGATTCTTAAAGTCATTAATTTTAAATACCTTATGTATGACGCTGGGTCTCTAAAGACCCAGCTTCATACATGAAGTTATTAAGAGTTAAAAGTAATTATACTCCATCATAATGCTCTGACTGGGGCTGGAACCTCCACTGGTATCATTTCCATCACTGAAAGAATATCTTTACAAAGCACAAAGACACCCCTCCTGTGTGAAATGTGATACGAAATTGCATTCGAATTTTCTGGACAATCCGTTGCATTATTACATTAATGACAACAGTAAACTGGAGCTTTAGCTAGACCAAGGACTAAGACGTTCTTGGTTGAACTTACTAGATACGTTCTTCATTGGGAAAGCTAAAAAATACTTAGTTACACAATACGATAAATCAATGTTGACGTTTCTTAACCCTATCCGGACCTT
>JAUCNQ010173104.1:0-15250 GCA_032352715.1 Bougainvillia muscus
CACTAATTATGTGCTAAATACTGATATAGCCACATTAAAGATTTCCCAACCCCCCGTTTATTTTGACCCCCCCCCCCTGTTTATTAGATTTTCAAAAAAATTCCCACCTTTTTTTAAGAAATTTTGTTACATTCTTACAATAAGCAGATTTCCGGATCAAAAGAACCAAAAAGAATTTTTCGTTTGCCACGATAATTCATAACAACATTGAGCACAAGGTCTACAACTTCATTTCGTTTGAAATAATGATTAACTTCCCATTCTCTTGTCTAAAAAGAAGGTTAGTGTCATTAACAGCTAGCATAGAGAGGAGGTTCAATACTGGAAGCCAGTTCGCATCTAGGCAAACGTTTCGAACTACATTCTCTCATCCAACTGGGTTACTAAGGTTCATCTAATGAAACTGCTAGCATATATTCCCTCTTTTCTAGAATGCACTTGCTCTTACTAAGAAACTTCAAGCCCCGACTCTAATGGGATTTTATTTGCGTTATCCGGCGTTTTCCTTGAAATAGTGAAATAATAGTTCCGTACTATGTGCAACTTTTATTATTCGAAGGTCTCAAGAACAATAACTTTAAGGTTTTTTTTTTAGAAATCCCAATTCGCAAAAATAAATCCACGCGAAATGTGCCGAAAATGGGACTCGCAAAAATAAGTCCACGCAAAGATTCATCCCTATAAAGTGGCATTTCAACTATGGACTAAATACACAAATAGATACTAAGATACTGTAATAGTTATTTGATGTACGGCAAACTATTTTATGAGCAATTTGTCCAAACCCTTTCCGAGTGGGTCCTTTCTTTGTTACCGCATTGCCTGGGTGAAACTCCATACTGCATAATGTAATACTTACAACGCCATCTTTATAAGGAAACTTTACTTCAATTTGGACTCCTAGTGATACTGGAGTGTCAGAAAGAAACTGTGAGAAAAAATAAAAATAAATTAGGGGATCACTTGTAATATGCTATTAAGAGAAACAAAGTTGTAGATTCTATACGATAAGGAAGTTTTCGACTTTGGTATGTTTTAGTACTTCATTCTTCAAAATCTCCTCATGCGTACATGGAAGACATTTTCTGTGATGAAAATAGAATGATTTGCAATCCAAATTTTTAGACGGTTTCTAAGCAAACAAAGAATTAAAATCAACCGTTTACCGTCAGTAGACAATATTCTCCAAGCAAATGGCATCATTTTTATTTATTTTATAAGTTTAAATTTACTATTCAATATTTAGTGTAGTTAACAGTAAAGTGAGTTATTACCTCTTCCAGCGAGGGAAATAAAGTTGTAAATCTGTTATCATGATCTAATCCTAGAAATAAGAAGCTAGAAAGTAGCAATAACTACCCCTGCTTATAATCTCTGTACTCTCGGTAACCTAATTGTAGGGGGGGGGGGGGGCGAGGGACAACACCAAACTTTTTAAAAAAAACCACCCCCCCCCCCCCCCCCCCCCCTAATAAGCCAGATGGGATACTTAGAAAGTGTGCATTAGTAAGTCAAACCCAGGAGGAGGTGGAAGAAAGAAAATATCAAGTGCTTTATGCAAGAAATAAATCTTTCTGAACTAGGAACTCTATATATGTACATGTTTTACAATACTACAAGACTCTGATTTTTATGAATTGCCCCCCCCCCCTAATTTAATTATTTAGAAGGAAATCCACCTACCCCCATTTATTAACACCCCCTCGATCTATAGATTTGACGGAAAATGCCAACCCCCTCCCCCTCCTTAATATTCCCCCGACTATAATTAGGTTACCGAGAGTACCGTAGTTTCAAACTAATTTAGCCATATGGAAAAATAAGTTTTGTGGACAATTCACACATAGCCAGGGTTTATTATATCGAGGTCAGCGTCCGATAAGTTTAATAAGTTAATAATACGGGCAATATTTATGTATTTATGGACTTTATTTTTGAAAACTATGTATTAAAACTATTTTACATAAAAGGCGGCACAATTTCACTATAAAAAAAACAGGGGACTGCGTCTGGTTGGCGGACCCTTTGAATTAAGGTCTAAATTAATGTCGAATAGTACAACTTTAGTAGAAATAACTTGAAAAATATCATCCAGTTGAATTGTCACATGGTTCATACTCATTTTGGATAAATATTTACCATAAGGGTTAAAAATTTCCCAGATATGTAGAGACAAAACTGTACACTTCTGCAATACACCATATTAATGCCAATAATTCAACGTTATTATACATACACTCAACTCCCGCTATGTGGAACACGCTCTATCTCGAACTTCGCGCTATCTCGAACAAAACTCTCCGTCCCTTCAGCGCTTACGGTCTGACGCCTTATAAAAGCTCCCGCTATCTCGAACTTCCCGCTATCTCGAACCATATTTTCGGTCCCTATGGCACATTTCATTCGCTATCTCGAACTTTTTCAAAGAATTCATCTCATAGAAATCACTCTAGAGAAATTTGTTTTATTTCTTGTTGGATCGAATGCTTTTTTCATACACGGAGTCAATTACTCAGGCACGAAGCATGTCAAAAAGGAAACTTATGTAAAAACATTACTTGAAAAGTGCAATAAACTACGAGATATCGCGAAAGGGAGGATTCTCAGAAAATTTTGAAATTATGAATTTCTTCGCTATCTCGAACTTCTCCGGTCCCTTGGGAGTTCGAGATAGCGGGAGTTGACTGTACTTTATTACCAGCGTGGAAGGGCCAATAACAATAATAAAGAAATCGTGTGATCTGATTGGCGTAGGTTGACGTTTTATGACGTTTTATGACGTCAACCCGGTTGTTATTTTACGATATTGACCGCTGAAATGACATGGCAACGGATTATTCTAAAAATGGTTGGAATGAAAAGGTTACAAATCGAATGATATATGGTATACAAAGAAAACAAATAACACAGGCGTCAGAAAGTTCAACACTAATGACCTGATTACTGACAGCAAAAAATAAGAAACTACACAAAAGAAATCCAAAACAGCCTTAACACCAAGGAAAATACATCATCATGGGACACCCTGAAAATTATAATAAAAGAAGCTGCTGAAAAAGTGTTGGATACATCAAAAATACAAAAGGCAAAAACAAATACAAATACAACAACGAAATTGAAGATCTATCCAACAAGCAGAAACACCTGAAGCTAGACATCAAATCATGTAAAAATACAATCAAACAAGTAGAAATGAAAGTAAAACGAAACCATATCTTAAAACAAATTAAACAAAAGGTAAAGGTCATAAAGAGACAAGAAGTTGATAGTGTGTTAGAAGACATAGGAATAGTTAACGGTGATGCAAAACTCTTCAAAGCAGAAGTCTTAATAATAAAAACCCAGAAAGAAATCACCAAATTTTGTAATCGACCAAAATGGTCAGAAAATAACAAATGAGAAGGAAAAATACAAAATTGTCAAAGATCACTTTAAATCACAATTCAATAAAGAAATTAAGAAAATGTGGAACAAATTGAATCTTTTGAAGGAGAACCCAAAGCGTTAAATGAAGCTATCACATTAGAAGAAGTTACAAAATCAATCATGAAACAAGCCAACAACAAAGCAACAGAAGATAAAATTCCGAGCGAATTGATGAAATATGCCCCAGCAAAAATTAAAGACAAAATCACAACTGTACTGAATGAAGTATGCGAAAAACATGTTGACACAATCAATGTTGGAGTATCTGATCTTGTACCAATTCAAAAACCCAACAAGCCAATTGGCCCAACCAAAAATCTGAGACCAATAAGCATACTAAATACAATCAGGAAAACCCTTTCGATTATCACACTATCAAGAATATCAGACAAGGTAAACAATTATATACCTCCAAACCAAAGTGCCTACAGGAAGGCAAGATCTACAACAGATATTATTTGGAGCTACAGATTCATATGCGCCAAAGCACAGAAATATTAGGGAATAAAAATCTTCGTCACTGGAATAGACATGAGCTCGGCATTTGACACCATCAATCGACAAGAACTCATCGGTATATTGAAAGATCTGTTAGAAGAAGATGAATATAGAATGTGCAAATTCCTACTCGAAAACACATCAATAAAGAGAAATATGGAACAACACGAAGCGAGAAAGAACCAACAAACACAGGATCTCCACAAGGCGATGGTATATCTGGTACTTTCTCCAACATAGTAATAGATTCAGCCATTCGAGATGTGCAAAGCAAAATCAATAATGAAAAACCACACATTAAACACTCGTATTTATTTAAATCTAAATCAAGTCTACCAAATATGATATATGCCGACGACACTGACATGCTTACAGAAAGTGAATACATCAAAGATGACAAACAACATCACAACTGATATACTCGCCCAGCATTATCTCAAAGTAAACAAAGACAAAACTGAACACACAACTATCGAAAGAAAACAACTTGATGCAGAACCTTGGAGGAACGTAAGGAAGCTAGGATGTCTGTTAGGAGATAAAGAGAAAACAACAAGCAACAATGAATGAATTAAAGAAAGTATATGGCTATACAACAAGAACATCGACATCCGAAGAAAGATAAATCTCTATAACGCGCTAGTCTCACCAAAACTAAAATATAACATCGGATCCCTTGGATTAGCGAAATCAGAGATAGAAGCACTAGACAGCTTTCACCGTAGACAACTACGAATGATTTGGAAAACAAGAAAAATAAAAAATGCAAGGATTTACCAAATATGCAAAACAACATCTATACACATCATGATGATCAAAACACGGTTGCAAATTTGTGGACACAATCTGCGTTTACCAACTGAAACTCCATCACAACAATCGATGAACTATTTCTTCGAAATTCCGAAAGAAACAAAGAAACTCAGTGGAAGACAAAGAATTACCCTAATAACTACCATTCAATAACAAGAAGATATAAAGAAAACATTAAAAAAAACACGAAAATTATCCGTTCAAGCAATTTAACTCAATTGAAGATCATAGAGCAATTCGAAAATTAGCCGAAAACAGGAAAGATTGGAAAAATATTACATCAATGGTCGTTGAGAGCAGTGGGCCAGTCGAAAGATATTTAATATAGTTAATCTTGAGACGGAAGCCGACAACAAGGCAAGACAAATAATGAAAAGGTAAACAGAAGAAGGTGAAAGCGAAAATCCGAGCAACATGCCTTCCGAAGAATCAAACTTCTGTATTAATTTTAGAAGCACGGAAGCAAATCTTATCTCTGAAATTGGGATTCTTACATTTTGTCGACAAACCACAGTGCAAGAAAAACATCAATCAATATAACCTCCTGAACAAATAGCTAAATATCAACTTTCGTGTCTAACAAACCATCAGACATACAAACAGTACAAAGTAAGAAAGATTGAATTACCTTATGTATAGTAATGCGGCTTTCTTGACCCACCAAAAACAATTTCTAGCAATAGTTCTAACAAAATACCCACTGAATATTTTCATCAAATGATTTTTCTTTGCCACCGGATATATCGAATAACCATGTGACTAATCTATGTAGCTAGCTAATCCATTTCAAGGGGCGAAAATAAACAATATATATATATTTGTAAACGTTCGAAATATACGTATTTTTTATGTTTATGTTTATTTTTTTTTTTGTTTTGTTAACTTTATTTCAATTCGGTATATGATGTACAAATGAAAAGCCACAGGTTGAGCCTGGGTCTATAAATACCGAATACGCTGAGAAACTGCGTTTTAAAAAACTAAACATTGACGTAGTGATTTGGGTGGGTAGTAAATTGTGTTACTACTGCACAGTTTTCAGTTTTTCTTTGGATAACGCCCGGTAATAATCCTTATACTAACTGTTTATTCGGGCATTACTAACCCTATACTTACTGGTTATGAGGGTATACCGGAGAATATTGACTGACTTCAAAGTATAGCCCGAGCTTGCGAGGGCTATACGTGACGGCAGTCAATATTCGAAGGTAATGCCCAAAATAAACAGTTAGTATAAGGATTATTACCCGTATTATTCAAAGAACAGCTGAAAACTGTGCAGTAGTAACACATCCCCACCCAAATCCCTACTTCAATATTTAGTTTTTAAAACGCAGTTTATCAGCGTATATACGAAAATTTCGAACGTTCACAATTTTTATTTTTTTTCACAAAAACATGTATAAGCCCTTCCTTACCGATATTTTATGTCCATATCTAAGCCCGCCCAGCAGTAGCTTAGCCCACCCGTGCATGAGCCCATGGCCATCGGGGAAGGAGAAAACAACTTGTTTAGTCTAGAACGCAGAATTATGTTCTTCTTTCATGATTTTTTCATAACTGCTTGTAGATTTAAATGAGATGTTAAATTCTGCTCCTGGACTAAAACTTTGCCTATGATTGATTATGTCTTTTCTTAAAAACGGCTCTCCTTGCCCTTTTTCATACCTGTATATAAGCCCACCCGTGTATAAGCCCATCCGTAGATAAGTCCACCCAATTCGTTGCTATTTTATTAGATAAGCCCAGGGCTTATACATGGGAGTTTACAGTACACACTTAATAAAAGATGCTTAATATATTCTATCCAGGATAAGCTATCAGATTTTCCGATTATCTCCTACAAAACGGATTTCTTGAAGAGATTTGACAAAGTTTGTAAGTCTGCTTTCTAATCTATTGAGATTAAAAGGAGTACTAATTTGCGCCCGTGAAATAAAAGCAAAACAAAACAAAACATACCAGCGTCTTCTCGAGCAAAGTCCATCTAGAATATAAAATATAATTTGAGTTTCTTATCATACATATCGTATATTATCATTCTACTATTATTATATCAATTTTTTCTAAAGAGCTTTCAGGGATTAACCTAGAATATAAGAGGGCGCTATCCGATCTGTTTAATAAGGGAAACTATGTTTTTAGGATTATTTTACACAAAAGGGGAACTTTCACCATCATTGACATCTTATGACGTCAAAAAATGATCACATACACTTTAAAAGTTAAAGTATGTGTGACCATTTTACAACTTTATAAATTAAAGGGTTAAAATACCTATCAGAAGTTTGAGAAACGTTCGCTCATTTCCGTATATACCACATACATATTTACCTTCTTATTTGCTACAAACAGATTCTTTCAGAACGTATGACATAAAAGTACAAAGTTGACTATTGGAAAGTAAACATACCTTCAAACTTTTAACTTTTTCCAATGTAAGTTCCTGCACTGGAACTTCCACTGGTTTGTTGTCTTCCTAAAAGCATGTAAAGAAATGACAAACGAATAAATCACGTGAATTAGAAGACGTATGGTGATGAAGTTCAATGAGTCAAATGGTTGCAAACAATGCTAGTAAATGGTGGATAGAACTAATAGTAAACCCATAAAACATCATAATAGTAAAAGCATAAAGCATCAGGACTGGCATTCTATTTATGAGCAACAAAATAACAATACAATACAAAAAATACTAATCTGAAGAAATACATCGGTTAGTCATTCTGTTGGATTTAACCATATTGCAATCTTATTGAAGTAGTACCATCTCGAATGCATAACTTTATCACGTATATACGGAAACTGGTGATAAAATTCAAATGAGAATGTTTTGGATAGTTGTGATACGTATACTTACTGTTATGATATTAGCAGTGAAATCATGAAAGATGACCGGAACCTTATCTTTAGTGATCTGGATATCCAATTCAACTAAAGCTGCGCCCTAGAAGAACAAAAAATCAACTTCAACATCGTAACAATCATCCAGACAGACTAAAATTTCAAATAAGAAACTTTTGTACACTTTCTTCAATTAAATTTCATTTCATTCGATTTTTTCATTTCTATTTCAGGAGATAATTGGCACAAATGGTAGAATCAGTACTAAATTCAGCAAAGTAATTACTAGCAGATTGATGATTAATTCCATTCCTTGCATAACTTTGAACAAAATAAGTCCCCCATCATGTATTGATCTTATTTTTTAAAGTCAACTAAATTTAGATGTGGAGAGTGGTGTCCACCCTTCGTTCATTAATACGTGCCATCGTCAGATGCACAAATTTCGTTTAAGATGCATTTACCTTCTCTATATGAACGCGAAGTTTGACATTCTATTCGTTCCCAAGCCCACCTCGTTAACAGGAATATTGAAAACTTTGACTAGACCAGGGCCCAGGGTATTAATGACCAAGTTTAATTTTTCAATAATACCTTGCTTAATATATTTAGGAATTTCATCCCAAACGAAACAATAAGTGTAGCTAAAAAGAGCCACATTGGATGAACAAAAAACATAAAGGTGCCCTTAAACACAAGAACAGATTATATAAAAAATTATATCTCCGGTGGTCAAAAGCAGGAACATGAAATTAATCTATGGGAAAGCTCAAATTTAATTTCCAATCTAATCACGGACACAAAATCTTCACATTTCATAAGTCTTGGGGAACGGTTAATTGACCCTTTTGAAACATCAGTCAGATCAGGTTATTTTCCCAATGCTTGGAAAAAGGAACACATTTGTATTTCACAATTCCTTGCCATCACTGCTGATATATTTAAATCATTTGACGGTAGTCCTTCTCCCGAAACTATAGGACTGTTTCTTGATATATCAAAAGCTTTTGATAAAGTTGGCACATTATAAATTAAAATGTTATGGTTTGGAAGGCGCTTTGTACAACATTTTAGAAAATTATTTGCACGATCACAAGCAGGGAGCAGTTTTAAGTGGTCGGTCATCTAGCTGGCTAAATGTTAATGCCGGGGTTCTACATGGCTCCGTTCTTGGTATCCCCCTGTTCTTAATTTATATCAATGATCTTCCCGAAAACATTGTTTCCATATCGAAATTGTTCACTGGTCGTGACATAACAAAGTCTATGTATCAAGGACTTTGATCTTTACACTTTACACTGAGATCGTTACGCTATTTTCAATGGAAAATGTCATTTAACCCAGATACTAATAAGCAAGCTACTTATCTTCTCACGCAAAACGAAACCTGTAATTCACCTCCTTTCTATTTTAATAACTCCACCATAGTATCTCTTCCAATACAGAAACATCTAGGATTAATCCTGGATAAAAAAACTTAATTTTGAACCTTATTTGGATGAGAAGATATGTAAGGCTAACAAGAGTATATCTCTTATTAAAAGGTTGCATAAATATCTTCCACGGAAGTCATTACTGTGCATTTATAAGTCCATTATCAGGCCTTATCTTGATTATGCCAATGTAATATATAACCAGCCCGACAACGACAGCTTTTGCAATAAGATAGAATCTGAGGTTCTTCCCGAGAAAGTCTTTATCAGGAACTTGGTCTAGAAAGTCTTAGCGAAAGGCGCAGAGCGCGGATTAGTATATTTTTTTAAAATTGTTATATTCTGGTAACACACCTGATTATTTGTGTTCTTTGCTTCATATAAAGCAATTTTCTTATGATCTGAATAGAGCTAATTTATTTAGGGACTTTAAAACGAATACTGAATACTTTAAGAACTCTTTTTTTCTGCACTGCGTAGATCAGTGGAATAAACTAGGATCAGAATTGAAATATTCCCTATCAATTTCGAAGTTTTAAAAAGGTCTTCTTGCTTTTATCAGACCAAAAATGCGCCCTGTATATAACATTAACGATCCCCATGGCCTGAAGCTACTAACTTGGTTGCGTGTTAATTTTAGTCATCATAAATTTCGGCATAATTTCCTTGATACCTTAAATCTTGAATTTGAGTCAACTAATCACTATCTCTTGCGCTTCCGCTTTTATACGTGCATAAGAAAGACACCCTTTGACAATATTACAGATATAATAGGTCCAGTATCTAATTTTTCAGATGATAAACTTGTTAATTTACTTCTCTATGGTAACGATGTCTACAGTATGGAACCAAATGTTTCTGTGCTGCAAAACACTATTGTTTGTAAGTCATCTGAGAAATTTGATATCCCCCTTTTTTTACTCGACAAACCTCGTCTCACTTATTGTTTCTTTTAATTTGATTCACCATTATATTTTTGTTTTGTTTTTGTCAAACATTATGTGCAGTACCTCACAGGTGGGTTTTTCTACCGTGGGGTATCAAGTGTTCTTGTATTTGTCCCTTCTTAAGTTATTGTGTTAATGAATAGAAAGAAAAAAACAGAAAAAAAACCTTAACTCTCGCACAGCTAAGTATTAACTTAAAATAATGCAGTTCGTCTAATAAGATAACAGCAAAAACAACAAAAGCATACGCAGTAAAAACAAAACCAATTTATCCTTAGTCTTGCAATAGATTTCTTGTAAATACCCTAGTAAGGTATTAAATTGAGTACATACCAACTCCTGTGCAGCCACAAATGAATCTAAGGTATTCTCAAGCACACAATCAGACCTGAAAATTAAGTAACAGTGAGTTGATTTAATATATCACATTCATATTAGGAAGAGAAAGGAAAAAATAAAACCCCTTGCACAAGCTACAGTAGGGGTGCCATATTGCAAACTTTGTTTTCATTTTTCATTTTGATTTTAAAAGATAAATTGAAGGAAGGAAAGAGGTGCCTAAGGAGCGTGTACGAATACTAATTTTTAAGACAGTTCTACCTGAATAGATACCCTGCAACGCTGAAAATGTTCTTTAAACAACTATAACCTGCAGAGCTTATTTTAAAAGTGCGGGAGCTTTCGAGAAATTGGTGACTGCCTGGTCGAGGCGCTACCATGGTTGGCGCCGAGCGTGAAAATTTTATATTTGTCATCACGTCAGTTATCCGGAAAACAAATTTCCTGCGTTTAGCTTTGCTTAGAAAATCGATTCATTTTTACCTCAGGAGAAGTGTCCCTGTACATACTTTGTGTGCACAAAGACTATTTTCCAGAGATGCTAAATGGTAAGATTTCTCATACCACTCTGACGTGTACGAGTACAATTCTTTACAATTATTAAGAACTACTGATAACGTTCAGCCAGATGTTTAAAGCATTTATTTAAATAAAATAGAATAACAAAGTAATCACAAGAAAAAAATGCCTGCTAGGTACATTTGGGCTAGCATTGAAAACAGCATAGACAAAAAGAGAATTTCTCCAACCTATCATATGTTTTTCCATTACCACGATGACCTATGTAGGTAAAATCGCTAGTAAAACAGACTTGTCGCTCTGCGTCCATTGAAAGTGGTTGATCATTCCATGGCTTAATGATCAAATAATCACCTAGAGAGAAATTTAATTAAAGACTTAACTTCTGTTTTACCAAATGCTGATTGGTCAATACGAGATGTTCCATCCACAGGTTTCAGTTAAAAATCAAGATTACTCATCTACCCCACACTTTTTTTAGTATTACATAGTAGATCTTGTAAAATAAACATTGTGTAAATTCAGCCCTTAAGAAATTTCTAGCAGCCTATAGACATACGTATATATTAATTACGATTGTTACACCCGCTTAACTTATTCAAATCAAAGAAATGTCCATTGTATTGTACACTTACAAGAAATATCAGCTACCAGCTCGTGTGTTTTGGGACAGATTAAAGCAGCAGAAACATTTCCTGAACAGTCAGAAAACAGGTTTTCTGTTAGGTATGCCATGCCAACACACTGTTCTTGCAGAAATAATTGAATATATAACCGCTAAGAAGTATGAAAATAAAGTGTTCAGTGAGCGAAGAAACCAATGGAGATACAAAATAACATACTTGTCAGAAGGCTACAGATTTTATGCAGATTATGTATTGAATTTTCATCACAGCAGAAGTGTCCGGTAATTATGTTTTTCACCAACATATCAGGGTTTTCTCAAAAATTCGCTTCAATTCACTTCACAAATCGCTTTGTTTTCAACTCAGAGTGTGCACAAAGTGTGCACAATAATACTTCATCTGAGATGAAAATTGACAGGAATGAAGCGAATTTATGAAGCGAATTTTTGAGACGGTTCCCTATGTCATAAAGATATTCACAAAAAACATAACTAAACTGCTTATGCGGATAGAGAAAAATAAATAAGAAAAATGAGAAGAAACAAAATTTAAGTACATAATGAGAAGAAGAATATGTGAATAGAACTCATAAGTATATACCTTACTCTTCTCATTTTTAATTTCCAATTCAAATGTCACAAAATGATCAATCTGAATTTTCACTCCAAATTTGCCTTGCTTTTGAATAACATGTGAGGAATCACTGTAGTCCTGTAAGAGAATAAATTACACAAAATATGGTTAACTATATGTAGATACTACAGTAAGGTAAAAAAAAGTTCCAGAAAAAGTAGCAAGGACAATAGCATCCCTACATAAGTGCTAAGTACATGGGGTCAGGTCAACAATATTTAGTTCGATACTTTATTGTATATACAGTTTGATTTACTAAAAACTCTTTTCATGAAAGTAAAGGCAAACAGAACAATATTCTAGAAAAAATACTCTGATCTTATGCAAAGGAAGTTTAAGGAATGTTACAAGTGGTATGAGAACCTAAAACTACCAGGGTGTTGTAAAAAGAAGTAAACTGTTTTACATTTTATATTATATAAGGTATAAAATGAAGGGTTTTGCAATAAAAAATGTCAAATACCTTGATATGAACAGAAGAAGAAGAAGCTGAAGAAATCTGAAAAATTTAAAGGGTTAAGGGTTATTTCATTATGAATAGAAATGTTGCTCATTTTGGCTTGAATGACATTCAGTTTTTTTGTTTGAACATCATACATAAGATGAAATGGCCTCATACACAAATCACAAATCACATAAAAAGTGATCACAATAAGCAAAATTAAGCCCTTTTCAAGTTACATAGATACTATGCAAAATCATTATTTCTTATGAATTTTACTGTAGCATACCATTTGGAAGGTAATTGATGCTTCGTTGAGTACAAATTTGCACCCAAGTAACAAAGCATAATTTATTACCTTAGTCCTTTGAGTCCTAAACTAAATAAGTGAATAAATTTCATTCTAAAAGCTTTTAAATTAAAAACGTTCTTCGCAATACATGTATTTTCTAATCATCAATTTTATCCAAATTTTGTCTGAAGAAAAATAGAAACATGACATGATATGAAAGGAAACAAAATAATGATTGATTTGCAGTGCGTAAAAACAGTTTCAAGCATGACACAAGCAAGAGCTTTTTTGTGGTTAGAATGACCAGGCCTTATTTTCCCCCCTATAAGATATATATGTATAGTGCACAAATTTTATATCAGAATTCGCATGAAATTTTATTCAGCAGTGTAGTGGTTGAAAAATTGTTTTTGATCATTTTTAATCATTAACAAATTTAATATAACTTTGTTTTACTCACAGAAAAAGCCTGGATTAATAGTCACATTATATTTAGAAATATTCTATATTAGATATATTAGATATATTGTGGTTGTCTGGTCGAGCAGACTAAGGTGTCGAATTCCAATGACATCTTTGTGGGTTCAATCCCCACTACTGTCCGTAGCTCAAATTGGAGCTTTAAATAGAACCAGGACCTGATTAAACAGGACCCACATTGATAACAGTGTTTCAACACTGAAGTGGCTATCCTGTATAAATAATCGTCAATAAATAAATAAATTAATAATTTGAAAACAAAATATATATATACACAAGATGTGAAAGACATGAAAAACTGTTTTGGAAATAATGATAAAGTCATTTCGTCAGCTTTTATTAATGGTATCCCATATTTAACGATGTCTTTATCATTTAATCAAATATACAACTTTATTTTGTTATTCAGATAATGAAAATTGTTCATGACTGACATGACTGACTAATTTTACATAATTACCTTCACTGAACAGTCTTCGTCGTTGTAGTCAGTATTGTAAAATATTATTGGAAACCCCTCTGAGGAATGAAAATCCAAATGTAACAGCATTTCTTACTTAAAAATATACCCTAGAATCAACGATTAAATGAATGACAGAACAAAATTAGAAACCAAACTCAAAAAGCAATATTTAGAAAAAATATTATTCTTAATAAAATGATGTTTAACAAATTTACTTACATGTTTCAAAAAAACTAGAAATTCAGAAAATGATCCTAAGCAAAAAATGAATTTAAAATTATAACTTTTTAAGAAGCTCAATTTCTGACTTTTAATTTTTTTTAAAATAATTTTGTTGTGGGATGCGGTTACAAGATACGATTGTTAGTACATATGCACCTAGCATAAAGCTAATGACCAAACTCTGATGTTTTGGTGGAATTTTGAACTAACTTAATCAATGTGCTTTCTGTAGACGCAATAATAAGCACCGCCTAGGCATAATGTTAAGCTCAAAATAAATAAGCACTAGCCAGCCTCAGCAGAAATTTCCAACTTAATATCAGGGAAGCAATTTTTCTCATGCGTTCCATGTTCTCAATAATAAACTAACATAAACAAAAAGGGAAAAGGAAAGTTGTTCAAGAGAAAATTTGTGGTTTCACTGGTAAGAGCATGTCCCCTATTACCCACATAAACCATTAGTGGGAAGAGTAAGGTTGAAAATTCTGTTGACAAGCAAGGTTTGTATATTCCGGCCCTTCATTACCCTGTCCGACCATAAAATTCCACAAAGACACCTGTTTTTCGGCTAAAAAAAACATTGAATTTGAATATCAGAATATTCCAAGAGAGATCAAAGAAACAGGTTGAGGCAATGTTGTTTTGGCATTTATTCCAAGAATTGATAGACTGATGTTTGACTGAATTTATGCTGATTGGCACATACTTCGGGAATGGGAAAAATTAAGCTTAAAAGTAAGATAAAAAAAGTAATAACACAGAAGGTATATTCAAAGAATACAGGTCATAAACAATTTTAATAGTCTTGTAAAAACATCTTTGAAATTTCAAGATACTGAGTGGTTTAAACAAAGGGATTGCATGCTGTCGACTTTGAGAAGAGGTATATAATGAGAGAGGTAGAGCACAGTTTTGAAGTACCTCTATACCATTCAACTGTTGGCAAACTGGCTGCCATTAGATCTGACAGCAGTAGTTCCACATGAGAGAAGAATTTAAAGCATAGTAAACTGATAAAAGAACATCAAATTGACAAAGCTTTTCAAGGATTCTATTGGATCTCTGGAGTTTGTCTGCAACATGGGTAATTTGTGATATCCATCCCAGCTTTGGGTCAAGAAAAAAGCGACGGACTTGTTTTAATCTGGTTTCTAGCCTACCCTTTCGCCCGAGGGTGGCACCTGCCCATGCCGAGAAGCAGAAGTTGAAATACGGCATGACCAGAGAATTGACTAAAAGTTTTTTGGTGTTGTGCGTTAGACAAGGAGCTATG
>JAUCNQ010173215.1:0-15249 GCA_032352715.1 Bougainvillia muscus
AATAATCACCGCATCCCGCATTTCGTTTTTGGGTGATAAATTGACGATGAACGAAGGATTAACTAACTGGGGCCTAATTGCTCTTTGGTAGCAGCAAAGTGTATTTTGTATCAGTAGTTCAATTATCAGGTCCTAATCTTGTTCTTATCTAACATATTTTAGAACTTGGGCAGGGAAGGGAATTCGTACCACAAATCATACCATTTTCATCACAGAGGAAGTGTCTTTGTGCATACTTAGTATTGATACCAATTCTCATACCATTTTTGTGGACAGTCCCTAAAAATGCTTACAGAGTTGCAATTCCTTACTAGAGTTTTGGCCACTGATGATTCCTTTATACTGTATACCATAAGTTCATTATTTCTGGTCTTTTTCTGGCTTAACAAAAAACACAGTGGCAACTCGGTTAATACCACTTTAGTTATGGGATCGTATACAAATTTTGTTTCACAAATCGTACCATTTTCATTACAGAAGAAGATTCTTTATGCATACTTAATATTTCTGTATGAAAATTGAACGAATTTACATTCGAATTTTGTGGACGGTCCCTTATACTAGAAGTATTTCTAGCCTTTTCTCGCTCAACAGATAAAAAGACAGTGGCAACTCTGTTGATACCACTTTAGTTTTGGGACTGTCTACAAAATTCGTATCACAAATTGTACTATTTTCGTTACAAAAGAAAGTCTTTATGCATACTTAACATGCACAAAGGCTCGCCTTCTGTATGAAAATTGATACAAATTTACATATATACAACTTCTGTGGACGGTCCCATAGTAAATTCAACTTTGAGTTGGCTGTGAAGCTTCACGTTCAATTATCAATTTGTATGTACTAGGAATATAAAATTTATATCAATACATACTATAAATTTTAACCATCTTCTTCTCAATGTATATTTGTTAATTAATTGCTGTGGTATATTCCTTATTTTAGACTATGGTAGATGTTCCCAACATCCCCAATGACAAAACAGCAGGAAACCATCAAGTTCCATTTGGTAAAGTAATCTACATTGAGCAAGAAGATTTCAGGGAAAATCTTGAAAAAGGTTACAAGCGCTTGTCAATTGGTCAACCAGTTGGATTACGTCATGCTGGACAAGTTATCACACTCCAAAATGTTGTTAAAGATGATAGTGGTACTGTGACTGAGCTGCATGTTACATGTGAATCATCATCAACAACTGCAAAACCAAAAGCTTTTATACATTGGGTTTGTCAACCTATTAAATGTGAAGTTCGACTGTATAAAAAACTCTTCCTACATGCCACTCCTGAAGATCCCAAAGAAGTACCTGGTGGTTATCTCTCAGATATAAATCCTGATTCTCTAGAAGTAATATCTAATGCTTATGTGGATGTATCTGTTAAAGATGCCCCTGCTTTAACAAAATATCAGTTTGAGAGAATAGGTTTCTTTGCTGTTGATAGAGACAGCACCAAGGATAAAATCGTTTTCAACAGAACTGTTGCTTTAAAGGAAGACACTGGAAAAAATTAGGCGACTAAAGGAAATAAAAACAACAGGTTCTTAAGGACCATCCACAAAATTCGTATCACAAATCCATTTCCTCACAGAATAAGTATCTTTGTGCATACTACGTAATACGTAATACGTAGTATGCACAAAGAAACTCTTTCTGAATGAAAATTGATACGGATTTCGATACGAATTTTGTAGATAGTTTGAGTTATTCATTTCGTCCTTTCAGTTGCTGTCAATTAACTGAGAAGTATATGCAATAAGTATTTGTTCACATATAGATGGTGATGATTAGAGTTTGTCTTGAATAATCGTTTTAATTCGTTTCACAAATGGTTTCATTTTTGTCTCATATGAAACAAGGTATGCACAAAGACACTTTTTGATAATTGTTAGAAATGAAGCGAATTTATAAAGAGAATATTTGAGAGATGAAATTGAAGGGATGATCATGGAAAGCTAGGCCTGGAAATCTGTATCAATTTCCATTCAAAAGAAGTGTCTTTGTGCATACAAGATGCACAAATACAGTTCTTCTGTGATACTCTAATGCACTTCTTCTATTATGTAATTGGTACGATTTGCGATAGGGACTTTGTAGACAGTCCCTAATGTATTATTTGCTTCATAGTTAGAAATAATCAATAAAGATGCACTTCTTCACAGATGAAAATGAACAAATTGATGGTTAGCAGGATCCTGCATTTTATGCTTAGGGTTCGTCTCTAAAATTCGCTTTAATTCGCTCCACGATTCGCTTTATCCTATTAATTTTCATCTCAGATGAAGTGTTATTGTGCATATTTTGGTGAAAATGAAGCGAATCGTGAAGCGAATGTAAGCGAATTTTTGAGACGGTCTCTTATGAATTGTTTTTTTAGTTCTTTTATCTTCTTTTATTTAATTTGCTTTTTGAATTGAAGCCTTCTTCTTATTGAATCTTTGGAATCCGGTTATATTTTTAGTATTTTCTGTATGATGTAATGTGCCCTATTTGCTGAAAATAATTTGGTTGCGTAAAACCAGGTATATAATAAAGGCTATTTTTTCAGCTAGTTTGTATTAAGTCAGACAACATATTGAAATACCAACTTGATTATCTGCTTACGCCTGTATAATGGAAGTTTCTTGGGCATTTACTTTTATTACTTATCTCCTAACAATGTTTTTTGAGACACAGGGAGGAATACAAAAATCTTGAGAAAAATGAGCTTGTACCAGCTTAACGGTATATGATCCAAAAATCATACCCTTTCTACAGTGGTAGACACTGCTTTTATGGTTTCAAATTAGGTCCTGAATATCACACTGACATTGCAGAAACTAATAGCTTTATAGGATTTGTTTATGAAGAAATATTTAGAGATTAGCTCTTCAATTGAACACTACTTTCTTGACATGATATTTTATTATATATTATTTACTCATTTATTTTGTTGCTAGTTTATTGTTAGGGAGTGTGTTCACTGTCTACATAAAACCCTTTCTTCTCAAGTTTTTCAAGTCGGAAGTATATTTTTATATACTAACTCATGCATCATTGTGCCTACAAAGTATGTGAATTTTTAAAACGAGTAAATTAAAATATAAAATAAATGTTTTGAAATGTTTCCTTAGAAAAAACGTTAAAAGTTTGCTTCAGGTAATGTAGGTCAGCAATTAGACTAGTTCCTAAAGCATAATCTTCCAAAGCAGTGAAACTGACTTAATTTATGCTTCTTTCATAGAAACATTGGGATGAGTTTTTTTGTAGTACAGTTCAACGCATATTATAAAGATATCCAGGCCTTTTAAGCGTCTAACAATCTGAAGCTTCTCCTTGAATTACGATCACGAAAGTGCATTTTTATGTAAAATAGTCCTAAAAACGCCTAGTTTTCAAAGAAATTTTAATTTTATAGGGCTCTTTTATATAAATTAAACTGATCGGACGCTGCTCTCATATTTTAGATTAGAGCCTAATATTATAGATGAATTTTTGAAAAGAGAAATGGTATTTGGTTAGTTAGAAATATTTTACATTGAAAACTATATTTAGCCATGTGGTTTGTCTTATCTTGCCAAGTATATTTCAAAATATGTTTTACCAGTCTATTAGGGTTGCCACTGGATCAATGACATCAAGAAAAATTAGTTAGGGAAAAAAATAATAAAGTCAGGGAAATCTTTTTTCTTCACATAAAATCTAAAATAGCTTCGTATTCAAAAGAAATGTTAGTGACCGCCCACAAAATTCGAAATTTCAGAGGAAATTGAACAAACTAAATCAGGGAAAATCAAGGAATTTATTTTCTAAAACTCGGCGGCAACCCTGTCTATTATACTCTATTATTCTTTACTAGAATCGCTTCATTCCTAATAATTTTCACTTCAGATGAAGTGTTATTGTAACACTTACGTGTTACAATAACACTTCATCTAAGGTGAAAATTAAGCGAATTGTAAAGCGAATTTAAGCGAATTATACTCTATTATTCTTTACTAGAAATTTCCTACTTTCGCCAGCAAAAATACCCTATTTACAATGCTGAAAATACCCTATTTACAATGCTGAAAAACGTTTCCTTGTTTAGGGAACGTCCACATAATTCTTATCGCAAATCGTACCATTTTAATCACAGAAGAAGTGTCCTTGTGCATACTAAAAGTATTCTGTAAAAATTTTGCGGATAGGTGCTTATAAACCGTTTCATTTTATGTACAAATCCTTAGATAATATAAATGAAACGATTTCTTAAGGGAAGTTTTTTGACTGCCCTCCCTTTGACACGTTTTCCTATAGTAGACCTCAATGAATTATACTTATATTTTTAGGTGTATAAAAAAATAAAATAATAAATAATATCTTGTGTTACATGGTGTTTGTTGTGTTCAAAATGTAACGCTGTTGCATTTTTAACATTTTGCTGTAATAAATAAATCAAGCATCAACATGCTTCTGTAACTTTAACACCAATGGAGGAACAACCTGACCTCCTCCGTATTGGTGAATATGTAAAACAAAGATGGAAAGTGGTATGTTAGGGACCGTCCACAAAATTAGTATCGTCATACGAACCATTTTCATCACAGAAAAAGTGTTTTTGTGCATACTAAGTATGCACAAAAACACTCGACTTCTGTATGAAAATTAATACGAATTTCGATACGAATTTTGTGGACCGTCCCTTAGGAATTTTTATTATTTTAGTGTTTTTTAACTACTTTTATTCACACTATTTTCAGTCCATTAGGGATTGTACACAAAATTAATATGGCTATTCGTATCAATTTTCATACAGGAGGAGTGTTTTTGTGCATACTTCGTATGTACAAAGACACTCCTTTTTGTGATAAAAATGGTACGATTTGCTCTCTTCAGTCCATTATATATTGTTTAATCAATACATTGTGCAATAGAAAGTCAGTCTGAAAACCATTTCAAAAGCATAATAAGGTTAGTAACGACTAGGTGAGAATTAAAAAAGAAACTGTTATCAAAATGTTTTTAGGAATGTTGATTCATATGGTCTGTAAATATGTTAGTGACTGTCCAAAAAATTCATACAAATCGTACCGAAGAAATTTTCAATAGCTTTTAATGGTCTACTTCCTAATGGTTAGGAACCGTCCATGATACGAATTTTGTGGACGGTTCTTTACTGGGTTTACAATAAAATGGAGACAATTACTAAGCAATATTTTTCTATGCATTCTCTCCGGTATCTTTTCTAGGTCAAAAAGATTGGTGGTGGTGGCTTTGGTAAGTTTACTTTGTTAATAACAACACCTTGCAGATGTTGGATCTAATTTTCGAAGGGAACATTACGGACACCTTCCACGTTTTGTGGAAATTTGTATGAAAATTCCTATTAATTTTCTTTCAGAAAAAGTGTCTCAGTGCATACTAAATATGCATGCACAAGACTATTTGTGACGAAATGGTATAGTAGGCGATGCGAACGATAAGTATGGTCTACAAATTCGCATCGTACCTATTTTATCCAGAATAAGTTTTTGTACATACTAAATGTACATGTTTACATGGAAAATCGTTGCGGACGAAATGAACTGTCGTGGCTTCTGTGATTGGTTGAATTTTTCCGTCGGAAAAATTTAACCAATCACAGAAGCCATGACAGTTCATTTCGTCTATAGAAAGTCTTCGTGTAAACGTGTCCTAAGTATACACGAATAAATTTCTTCTGAATGAACATTAATACGAATTCCAATGTGTATATTGTGGACGACCTCTTATTTTGTTTTTATAGGTGAGATTTACCAAGGACATGATACTGTAACACAAGAAGTGGTGGCCCTTAAACTTGAGTGTGCAAACACATCTAAACAAGTGCTAAAAATGGAGGTAGCTGTACTAAAAAAATTGCAAGGTAACTTTTCAATTGATGCATGGAGTACATTAATACACAGAGTATTGCGTTTATAAACTTTGTTATTTAACTCGAAGAAATATTGAGCCATCATATATGTCAGATGGTGTAATGAATCGTAATTAAATAAATGTATACGTGTAATGCAAAAATGACAGAGATAGGCCACAAAATTCTTACAGAAGGAGTATCTATGTGCATACATTAAAAGACTACGGTTCACCATATGTATTTTGTGTAGCCTGATTTTGTTTCTTTCAGATATTCTTTTGTTGCTAAGGGTTTTTTTATGTGAAAATCCTAATCAAGACTAAAATGTTGTTAAATTTGTAGCGGTTTGACATGTGGGCAGTTCGAACTTTATATAGCCTGTGGTCTAATTCAGTTCTTTCTTAAGCATCTACCTATCAACTGCCGCTGCTTGTATTATGACAGGAAAAGTGCCTCCTTTAAAAATAGTGCTGAAATTTCCCTTATTTAACTGACTGGACGCGGCTCTCGTATTCTAGATTAGACCTTGCTTTATCGATGAAGCTTTCTGCTAACCTATTTTTCTCATAACTCCTAAGGAAATTACCATGTTTGTCATTTTGTTGCTTGTGGAAGAAACGATAGATTTAATTATGTTGTGATGTCATTGGTTGGTCAAAATTTAGCTGAATTACGTCGTAGTCAATCACGTGGTGCATTTTCTATTGGTACAATGTTGAAACTGGGTGTACAAATTTTAAATGGTATTGAAGCAATACATGATTGTGGTTTTCTTCATCGAGATGTAAAACCGGTATGTAGCATAGTCAGGCACTAATCCATGCATTTTAACTATCCGCCATTTTGACGCTGCTCCTTGACAAATGATGGTGAAATTGCCCTGTTTATGTAAAGCAGTCCTAAAAGGAAAACTAGGTATTTTTATAGCTCTTTTACATCAATATTGTCCTTATGTAACTGATCGGACGCTGCTTTCCTATTCTAGATTAGTCTCTGGGTATGTGTCAAACAGTAGTAAAACTGTATAATAATAATAAAAATGTATAGATTTTAAGGAACCGTCTTAACAATTTCGCTTCATTCTTTTCAATTTGCATTCAGAAGAAGTATCTTTTTGCATACTTTGTGGACCGTTCTTTACTAAATAGGGTGTTACTTTATTTAGGTGTAAGACCTATGGACGTCGCACAAATAAGTTCTATCTGAACATTTACATTTTGTAACTTTTTAGATTTTTGAAGTAACTGTCTTGATGTTTTTATTTTATTTTTAGTCTAATTTTGCTATGGGTAACACAAAACAAACAAATAGAATTGTATTTATGTTGGATTTTGGTTTAGCAAGGCAATATGTAAATAATGAAGGCAACGTGAGAGCGGTATGTATGTACTCTTGTATGTATAGATGCATGATAAGATTAGAGTGATATAACATATCTGGCAATACTGTTTGGGGACCGTCCATAAAATTCGTATGTAAATAGAAAAAAATGTCTTTGATATATTTAGTATGCTCAATAACATGTCTTCTGTGATGCAAATGGTACGATTTGTAATACAACTTTTGTGGACAGTCTGGTACCATGGTATTAAATCACTGTGTTTGTAAATCTCTTTTTCATCCTAAGCCTGAAGCGAATAACTGAAAGAACATCTTGATAATTGTCTTCAAATTAGGGTAGTAGATTTGTACAGCTGGCTATAAGACAAAATCAAAACAACTTTTATTATTCAACTTTTAGCCTCGAGCTGTTGCTGGTTTCCGTGGGACTGTTCGCTATGCTGCTATCACAGCTCATGAAAATAAGGTAAGCTGTCTCAAATATTTGCTGCATCAACCATCAATTTTCTTTCAGAAGAACTGCATTAGTGCATACTTTGATTTTTAAGTTGAATCTAAGTGATTTTTAGACAAAGCCCTTAGATTGTATTAACATAATCAGTAACCATCTCAAAGTTTTGCTTTATAAATTCGCTTCATTCCTGTCAATTTTTATCTCAGATGAAGTGTTATTGTGCATACTTTGTATGCACAATAACACTTCATCTGAGGTGAAAATGAAGCGATTTGTAAAGCGAATCAAAGCATATTTTTAAGACGAACTCTTAGAGAAAATGTTTATTTGTTTATATATGCATCAACATGTGTGTTAACTTACAGCTAAAAGTAATATGTTTGAAGATAACCGTCTGAAAATCTTCATTTCTATTAATGTTGTCTAACATTGATCTGAAGATCTTAAATAATCTAAACAAGTTGTTTGTATTGATAACGGAACGAGCCATAAACCGTAATTCAAATTTGAATTCGCTGTTCCTTGAATTCTAATGTACAAAGTTCCTGTCAAAAATCTTATAATACCTCTCTGTCTTTTGAATAAGTTTAAGACCATATAATCTATACCTTTTCAACGTCGGCCTTTTGTCTCGGATAATACCGCTCCTGTATTTTCATCAGTGACCGTCCACATTGATTTTCATTTGGATGAAGTGTATTTGTACGTACTTCGTATGCACAAAGACACTTCTTCTTAGATGAAAATGTGTCATTATAATATTAAAGTTTATTATCTCTTTTCGGGTCATTGTTTTAGGAAATGGCACGTAGAGATGACTTATGGTCAGTGTTTTATATGTTGGTAGAATTTGCACAAGGAAGTTTACCATGGAGAAAACTGAAAGATAAGGTAGATAATACAGGCCTTATTTAAGGGTCCGACAATCGGACGCTCCCCGTTGAATAAGGACTAAGAAATTGCCACTGTTATGTAAAATGGTCTTAAAAATACCTAGTGTTCTTTGAAAACTAGTTATTTTTAGGACTTTTTGCATAAAAATTGCTCTTCTTCAACTAATAGAACGCAGCCCTCATATTCTAGATTAGGCCCTGGGTATAAGAACCCGGTCGTTGAAGTTGTAATGTAATAAACAAATGTTTTGAAAATAAATACTCGTTGTAGAGCAAAGTGCTTACCGTCTTTGTAGTTCCTAATATCAAGTTATGCCGATGGTTTAGGGAATAGCAAGCTTCATTCATTTCAAATTTCATTCAGAAGAAGTATCTTTGTGCGTATTTTGTATGTAAAATGACACTTCTTCTGATATGAAATTGATACAGTTTGTGAAACGTATTAAAGCGAAGTTACGAAATCTTACAGGTTTCAACTTAAACTGGATTTTTGTATAAAAGATAATTTTGAATAAGGGACCGTCCACGAAATTCGTATGGAAATTTTAATACAGAAGGAGTGTTTTTATTCTGTGATGAAAATGGTTCGTATTACGACACGAATTTTATGGACAGTCCCTAGATGAGACTTTTTTTACTTTCATTAGGAAGAAGTTGGAAAATACAAGAAAGCATATGATGATAAACTTCTGTTAAAACATATGCCATCTGAATTCAAAGAATTTCTTCAACATATACAATCACTTTGTTATGCTGATAGACCAGACTATAATGTATGTATTTTCGCAATTCGTACCATTTTAATCACAGAAGAAGTGTTTTTGTGCATACGTATACAGTACTTCTGAATGAAAATTGATACGAAAATTTATACACGAATTTGTAGATGGACCCTTATGCTCTGAGCTTTTGTTACTATTCCGTTATAATCAAATAATTTATTTTGTATGTTACCCGTTAAATACGTTAAATACGTTTTACTAGAAATAGTCTCAAATTCATGGTAGGAGTGGTGCTTTTGAGTGTGCATCTTTCTGCACGAATACACTTCTCATTTCTTCCTGCACGAGGGAGCGTCGTACCGTTTTCCAGTCTTAAATCGTACCATTTTTCTTCCAAAAGAAGTGTCTTTGTGCATACTAAGTATGCACAAAAACACTTCTTCTGAATGAAAATTCATACGAATTCCCATACAAATTTTGTGAACGCTTCCCTAACGCATCCCATAATTGCTATCTTTTAGCTTTTGAGACAATGTTGTGAAGATGCTCTTAGTAAACGTGGCATACGTGATAGCGATCCTTTTGATTGGGAAAAATCAAATGTAGATGGTTCTTTAACAACAACAACATCTAGTACGTCAAAATATCTTGCTACACCACAAGGCTTACGACCAGATCATGCGTTGAATAACCCATCTGATTTACCACGTTCAAACACTGCATTACCAATGGGTGAAGAAAGTCTACAGTATGACGAAGATGATCAAATTATTAATGTCCAAGTACCTGAAGGAAGACAACCAGAAGTTATTGAAAGAAAGGTTAGAAAACGAACCATTTTCAACACAGAGGAAGTGTTTTTGTACATACTAAGTATGAACAAAAACACTTCTTTTGTATGAAAATTGATACGAATTTTCAAAGGAATTTTGTGGACGTTCCCTGAAATAATCTGCCAAAGTATTTTATTAGCGTAGAATTTTATCTTCTCATATATACGTTTCGTAAATCATGTCATTTTCTAAACTGTTGAATGAATATGCATCGTCTCAAAAACTCGTTTACAAATCATTTCATTTTCATCTCAGATGAAGTACAAAGAGACACTTCTTCTGATTGAATATCAATGAGAATCAAGCGAATTTTTGAGAGAGCTTCCAGGTACTATTCTAGAAATGCACAGCATGCATTCGAATTCAAGATAAGGGACATATTGAACCGTTTTAATGGGAAACTTCCTTTTGACCCTCCGTCGATTGAGGGCGTTTTTAAAGGGATTACTGGGTCAAAAATGATAAATACGAACATGAATACCGTGAATATGTTTTTCTTTAATTTCTAGGAAGCTTCTACTCCTGTGCAATTACCAAAAGCATTTTTACAAGCTATGAAAGAAAATATATTGGCAGATACTCGATACAAAGACTTCAATAAAACTAACTCAAATAATATCTCCAAGATTCCTGTTTTAAAATCAAAACTTTCACCAGCTATTAGCAAGCCTTTACCAACAGGTGAAAAGAAAACCGAATATTATCGAGATACGAAAAAAGAATTAGAAAAGAAAACAACAATCGAAGATAATTTACAAAGTCCAAATAAGATTCCAGATAATAGAAATGGTGTTACGAATATGCAAAAAGACAATAATAAAATTGTAATAACTGTCAAAAACAAACGACTAAGGGAAAGCAATGAAAGGATTGTCACTCCTAATGAACGTCCTGTGGATATTGTTAAAATTAATTCAACTGTGAAAATAGTATCATCTAGTAACATAGCTAAAAACGAAAACAGCAATACACCAGCCAAAAACGAAATAACTGCTAATCATATGCAATCTACTGACCATCATCTGAAAAATAACGACGACGCTAAACACAATAATAACCACACTGAAAGTGATTCTAAAAACCAGAAGGCACACGTATTTATAAATAATATTGAAACTAATAATGACAACATCGAAAGAACTACAGAATCACAAAGTATACCAAAAATTATCTTGCACAATAGTGACGAAGTAGATAACTTAACACAATTAAAAGCAAACTACAGGCAGGCTATTGCATCATATGTAATGAAGCATGAAGCAAAGAATAATATGGATAAACCAGATGACAGTACGGCATCTTCACCATCGCAGCAACGTAAAAATCATTTGACAAATCAAGAACAAACTAACACATGTATTAATGAACAGCTAGGTAAAGTTAAACTCAATGATAATGCTATCAACGATTTCACCTCTGATCCTTGTAATTATAATCACTTGCACGAGTCTAACTATAACGAACAACCCTTATATGCTATTGAAAATAAGAAGAGGGTAAATGAAAACACTTCGTCAGATAATGAAGTTAAAAGTGATACTGAACTCAATGTAAGATATCAAGTTGAACAATTACTGAAAGCAGCTGTACATAAGTCGAAAATAACCGTTCAATCTGTTCATAGGACGTCAACGTTGGAAACAGACAGTAGAAAAGAACAACAAGATAAAAATATCGTAATAAATAATAAAAATACGTATAAACAGCCTCCATTCGGTAGTCACAACGGATACCAACAGGCTGTTTCTAAAATCGAAAGGACTTCTGGGAACGACACCCGTGTTGTTAAACAACCAGAAACTGAAAACATTGTGACAGAGGATATTAATGTTGTCAAAATCATCGATGCTCGGATACAAGATTTACCTACATTCTTTACCAATGTAACGCAAAATGTTCAGTTTGATGGAACGAATGCTGAGGTTGATGTTAAAGAAAGACCGAATGCTGAGTTTGATATGAGAGAAACTATATATTCAGATAACTTAATGAAAAATCCAAATAAATTAACTCTCGATTTGAAAGAAGTAAGTTCTTCTGACAGTTTGTTAGAATACAAAACTCCTCTTGAAGCACCTTTCAATACGAATGAAAAGTTTGAAACGATTTATGATCATGAACTGTTGGTTGATGGAAGGACTACATCTAATGATAAAACCAACAAACAACAAGACGAATCTGATCGTAAAGAAAGTTCTAGAACTTCACTCACAAAAGATGATGATATAGTATTAAAAACAAATAATAGTGTCCCTGACGTCATCTTGAGACATTTTGATAATTTTGAACACCACCAAGTTCCCGAGAAATTAAAATCTATAGATAAAGGTAACTACGCTAATTCTCCTCCACTCTCCCCAAATCCCGATGACCCCTTACCGCCCACTTCCCCTGTTGCACATCCCACATTGGACTCTACTTTTACCCTAAGCATTGAGAAAAAGAGTAAAGAACGACGGAACTCAAATGTCGTGAAATTTCTTGCGTCTGTATATGTCGATTTCAAAAATAAACTGCAGTCTAAAAACAAATTTAAATCAAATGAAAGTCTTAACCAAACACTAGATGAAAAGAAATTGAGAAAGCGTCGAAAAATGTTTGGTCGTTCTAGAAGTGTTTCTATGGATTATCTAGGTGAGTGTGAACACAGATCAACACCTGAAGTGCGCAAGCAAATGAAAAGATTTTACAGTGTTGAAAAGTTGAATATTTACGATGATGATGTAGACGATTTTGTGCACGTTGAAAAACATGAACACGAGACTCGTAGTATAGAAAATCGTAATGTTGTACTAGCTATAAACTCTTCTAGTTCTGATGACGAACTAGAACAAAAGCACAAACCTATTATCAAAAAGAGCTTAGGGAATAGATACGTTAATAGGACTAAGGATTTCACACAAGTTAAATACATTACTGAAAAGACAGAAAATATTAATAGTTTAAAAGACGAATTTAACGCGGAAGATCAACACCCTGATGACGTCATTCCAGATTCTTTTGAAGAAATTCTCAATCTTGGAAAGTATAGATCGACAAATAAAGAATTAAAAATAGATACTAGTATCACCGATACTGACAAAAGACCTCCATTACACAGTCCAAATTCTAAGACTTCCGGTGCACGTATTTTAAACAAGAAAGATAAACTTCAGAAAGATGATATTGCTCAAAGTCTAGATAGTGCTATCTCGTACGATAAAACCGAAGAAGTACAACGAAGGACTAAAAAGAAATCAGCACATGTGGAAAAGCGTTCTCGTAATAAAGATCGTAATTTTGATGACATTCGATATAGTGCTGGGGATTCTGTACGTAGTGACAGTGGGTGTGAAGATTCCTGTATGTCTGCTTCTGGAAGTAAAAAGGTACCTCAACCACCGTCTGAACGAAGAAAAGGTGCAAAGATTGAATCAAGGTTTGTTAGAGACTGGTTACAAAATTTATTTTTTCGCTAAGGAGTTGTGTTTTCGTGCATACTTTATTTGTACAAAGACGCTTCTTCTAAGGAACCGTCTCAAAAATTCACTTTATAAATTCTCTTCATTCCTTTTAATTTTCATTCAGAAGTGTATGACACTTCATCTGACACTTCATCTGAAATAAAAATAAAATGATTTGTGTAACAAATTACAGCGAATCTTTGAGACTAAGGTGGAAACAAAACGATTTAGCAACCCTTAAATGCTTGAGGCGACGAGAAACGCGCGCACAAGAATAATGCAGCAAATAAATGTTGCAAACTCAAATCGATTTAATATTGCTGCAGTGGTTTTGCAACATCTTTTTGCTTTTACGACACAATTTTATACCTTTGCAGCATAATTTTCACGTGGCCCATACATATACACATTTATTCGCAACAAATTTGCATATTTGCACCTTTTTTAGTGAAAGAAAAATCGAAACAGACGTATGAAGAGGCGTTTGAGTATGTTGCAATCACGAGCGCATAAATAGTGGGGCTACGTATAAGTTTTGCTGCAAGGTTATCGTAACATTTTTTTGCTGCATGCGCTTGAAAAATGCTGCTCGTGGCTCCAAGGCTTAAGGAAAGAACCTCGACTGTCTGGGGGAAAGATTTTGACCTATGTCAAACTTAAGATATATGTCTAACGCTTCAGAAAATGTATGTTGGACTTACGAATATTTCTTGTAAATGTGTATTTTACATACCAGATTTCATGCAGACCAGAAATTCAGCAGAATATCGCTTGTTTGAGTGGTCATTTCGTTATAAGCATAATTTTCTCTCAAAACTTGACGTGAACATTGCTCTGAGCATAACGTTCGTGAAATATTATAATTTCAAATATTTGTTGGATTTTGATACTTTAGGACCAGAAATCCCGAGTTTTAGCAAAAGTTCCGCTAAAGATTTGCCAAAGTTTGATAAATACCTCTTCCATAGGTCATTCATGACGTATGTTACATCAATGCTGATCTATAAGGATAATAAGTTTATGCCTTGGGATTAAAAACGTTCTGTTATTTAGTGATTCTAGTATTGGAAATATCACATTTGCAAACCAGACCAGAGTAAAAAGATATCACGGACTTTCATAACATAACCCCTAGGAGATGGTTGTCTGGTCGAGCGGACTAAGGTGTAGAATTCCAATGACGTCTTTGTGGGTTCAATCCCCCGGTACTGTCCGTAGCTCAAAGGGAGCTTTAAATAGAACCAGGACCAATATTGATAACAGTGTCTCGATATTTGTGGTTGATACCTCTGGCTCCTTTATCTGATCAACGATTTAGATCGATTTTTGCGGAATTTATTTTTTGCAGATTAGGGGGAAAATGCGATTATACATTTCGCATTAATCTCTTTCCGCTAAAATTTCTTCCCTAAAGGTAGATCCATTTTTGACAAGATAAAACGTTTATCTAGACCAGTCAACTTGGATTTGTCATTACTATAGTTGTCTCTTTTTATTTATTTTGTAGATTTCGGCGGTATCGAATGTATGCTGTCAAAAATCCAAAAGGTTCGTCTTGACAATTCACACAATTGTCACACGATTGTTAAAGCGTTGTTTGTTAAAGAGTATCATATTTGCATTGAGATTCTACGGAAGCAGCCATCTGTACGTGTTCTTCAAATTATATGTTCGGTAAATATTTGAAAAATTCCTACAGAAGTGTCCT
>JAUCNQ010173326.1:0-15243 GCA_032352715.1 Bougainvillia muscus
CTGTATTTAAGTTGCTTTTTTACAGTATTTCTTACTGTACTTTTTTTCAACTTATATACATTGCTATGACAGACTCTGTAGATATCCACCCTGACTCCTCTGTGCGTACATATTGTGCATCTTTCTGAATCGATGAACAAAATTGTTGTGCTAAATTCGTTGCTTCATGCAAATCATTATCTGAGTAATCAATAACAACTCACTCTGCTTTATTTGCGCTCAAGACCATGATGATTTGCTTGCCTTCCATCTTTGGCTCCATATCCATTTTTGTAAGATCACCAAGCTCTTCTAAAATCTTATTAAAAATCTCATGTCCTTTATCTCTATGCATAATCTCACGACCTTTAAACCATAGAGAAACTTTGACCTTATCTCCAGCCTCCAGGAATTTTTTAATTTTTGTAAGCTTAACGTCAAAATCTCCCTGGCCAATATTAACCTTGAACTTCATTTCCTTTAAGGATGTTCTTTTCTGCTTTTTTTTCGCTTCTTGCTGTCTCTTTTTGGCATCATATTTATATCTGCTAAAATCTAAAATTTTACAAACAGGAAGTTCTGCGGTTGGTGAAATTTCTACCAAATCCAACCCAACATCAGCTGCCTGATTCATTGCATCCTGTAGGCTCACAACGCCAATCATTTCACCCTCTGAGCCGACCAGACGTACCTTCTCTGCTTTAATTTCCTTGTTTGCTTTTGGAAATTTACTTTTTTTGAAATTCGATATAAAACTACTCCTTTTTAATTTAATGTTACTAAACCAATCTCTTATTAATTAAGATATTTCCTGTTCTCTTTATGAACAATCCGTATCAATTCATCTGCGCCGACAGTTGTTTGCTCTTCAATCCCGAAGCGACGCAAAGTGACTGTCCCAGCCTCCTGTTCTTTCTTACCTATAACTGCAATAATCGGCACTTTTTGATTAGAAAAATTACGTATTTTATAATTGACTTTTTCCTTGAAAATGTCAAGTGCAGATCTTACTCCAGCCTCAATAAGCTTAGTATTTAAATGTTGAATATACTCATCTAAATCGTTAGTAATTCCGTAAGCGTCAAATATCCAGCATCTAACAAAGAAAAAATAATGTGATATAGGTTTTCTCTATAAGTAAATATGGAGAGACTTATGTTAAAAAATGAAGAACTTAAAGTTACTAGAAATTGGCAATTATTAATTGATCAGTATGAGTCAAGAAAAATAAGTTGTGAGGCATTTTGCAAGCTACACAATGTAAGTAGAGGTAATCTTTATAAATGGAGGAAATATTATTTATCAAATATCTCTTCTCATAATGAAGAATTATTTATTCCTTTAGAAATCAACTCAAGTAAGATTGTAACATCAAGAAATGATTTCCAGATTACTTCTTCTATTAAGATAAGTAATAAATCTAGAATTAGCATAGAATTAACTGCAGGTTGTAATCGTTCTGAATTAACAACAATTATAGAGGTGCTGAATGCTACCGAATAATTGTAAAATATTACTTTATAATAGGATGGTCGATATGCGTAAATCAATAGATGGTTTATCGATTATCATAGCTGAGAATTTAGGTTTAAACCCTAGTGATGGTAGTATTCATATTTTCTATAATAAAAAGTATGACAAGTTACAAATGCTATATTGGGATAAGAATGGATTTAGTTTATTATATAAACGATTAGAAAAGGAGAGATTTAAAATACCCAGTTTAGTATCCTCTAGAGCGATTACATATGAACAATTACGGTGGTTACTTGATGGTTTAGATATTGATAAAATCCATGGATTTAAATCTGTAAAATATAATGTATTTTTTTAACAATAAATCTGCTAAACACTATACATCTTAAGGGATATATGGTATAGTAGTAGTTATAAATAAATGTTAAAAACTAGTATATGCAAGTGAGTAGTTCACCAGAAAATATTGAAGAGTTAAATGCCAAGATTCAAGCTCTGATATTTGAGAATGAAGATTTAAAAACAAATCTTTCTAGTATAAAAGATACCAACCAATATCTAACAAAAAAGCAGAGTGGCTAGAAATAGAGCTTGCATCATCTAAACATCATTGTGAGTTACTAAAAAATGTTGTGTATGGCAAGCGCTCGGAGAAGCATAAGGAATCTTATACGCAACAAATGAGCTTCTTATTTAATGAAGCTGAGGAATATGCCAAGTTGGATGAATCAAAAACGGATAAAGAAGAAGAATCTTCTAGTTCAGCTAAAAAGCACAAAGCTGGACGTAAGCCACTTCCATCTAATCTACCTCGGGTTAAAATTATACACGAGCTTAAAGATAAAGATCTTAAATGTAAATGCGGTGGCCAACTAATCCATATAGGTTCTGATGAATCTGAACAATTAGATGTTATTCCAGCTAAAGTTATTGTTAACAAGCATATTCGTTATAAATATGCTTGCAAATGTTGAGAAGAAGTAGTTAAAAGAGCAGCTCCTGCTTTTACTCCTATCAAGAAATCAATAGCAACTTCTAGTTTATTAGCTCATATTTATACTCAGAAATTTGAGGATCACTTGCCATTATATAGGCAGGAGAGGACTTGGAAAAGATTAGGAGTGAGCCTATCGCGCGCAACAATGTCAAATTGGATATTGTCTGGAGCGATAATATTAAAGCCTATAATAGATTTATTAAAAAAGGATATTAATAATGCAGATTATGTGTGTAGTGATGAAACGACATTGAATGTACTAAAAAATGCTAAGAGTACTAATTATATGTGGATGCATATGTCTGGCAACAGAGAATACAGAGCTATAATATATGAATATCAGCAATCAAGGTCTGGACAATGGGTCAAAGATTTTTTAAAGGATTTTAAAGGCTATCATCAATGTGATGGATATTCTGGTTATAATGAGTTGCATAATAAAGAAGGAGTAATAGGAGTTGATTGTATGGCCCATGCTCGTCGTAAGTTTATGGATATTTTAAAAATAACCAAGAAATCTGGTATAGCAACAATGATAGTAGATATTATTGGTAAGTTATATGATATTGAGAGAAAGATAGCAGAATTACCCCCAGAAAAGATTTATCAAATTAGACAAGATGAATCTAAACCAATAATGGAAAAGTTGCATCAAACCTTGTTGCATTATCGGGATCAGGCCCCACCAACAAGCATTTTAGGAAAAGCTATTAATTACCCATTAAATCAATGGACAAAGCTTGTTGCCTATTTGGAAGATGGAAGAATTAGAATAGATAATAATGATAGCGAGCGTGCTATCAAACCATTTGTAATAGGTCGTAAAAATTGGTTGTTTAATAATTCTGAAAAAGGAGCCCAGGCTAGTAGCTTCATTTTTAGCATTATTGAAACTTGTAAGGCTAATAATATCAACACCTATAATTATTTACGATATTTATTTGAAAATATTCATAAAGCTAAAAGTGAGCAAGAGTTACGCGCAATGCTACCATATAACATAGATACAGCACTTTTTACCTCTTGATTAGATGCTGGATATTTGACGCTTACTTAGTGAACTGCCCTAACTCAGCTAATGGATATCGGTATTAATAAAGATAGAAGAGTATGGTGTATATTTGATGAGCTAGCAAGTCTTGGCCTGCTTCCGGCTTTACCTCCACTTATGGCAGAGGGAAGAAAATATGGAGCATGCGTAGTAGCTGCTCTTCAGAGTTTAAACCAATTATACGATAATTACGGTCATTATGGTGGCTCTAGCATATTTGGTCAGTTTGGCACGAGTTTCTTCTGCAGAAACACAGAGCCGGCTATTGCCAAGTTATTTAGTGATATGTGCGGAACAGAAACTGCCACAAGACAGCAGAAGAACACTAGCTTTGGTGCAAACACTTTCAGAGATGGAGTTAGTTACAGTGAGCATCAACAAACACAGCCTATAGCCCAGCTAAATGATCTGGCAGCTTTAAGTGTTGGGCAGTGTTATGCTTTACTCCCAGAGCCGGAAGTAAGGTTATCTAAAATACAAACACCGGAGGATAAGGCAAAAGATAAAAACCAAGGCTTTGTGCAAAAATAATCAGTAAGAAAAAAATAAATAAAATAAACAAAGTTAATAAAATCAATATTAAATCAAGGGGTACAATAAAGACCATGAGCATAGACAAAGAAATTATAACTGAAGGCAAAATACTATTAAACGCACTGGAATCCGGCAGGGATAAAATTGCACGTACAATGGATGAACTAGATGTAAAACTGAAGGAATTATCGGATACAAATTGTATGATCCAATCTACGCCTAAGAAATTTTCAGAGCAGCTTGAGTCTGTTGTGCCAAAAATAGTACAGGAACTGAAAACAGTCGTTACTGAAGAATTAAATACAGTAAAATACTCATACACAGAAGATATGATTGCTCATGATAAGTTTCTAAAAGAGCATCAAGATAAGATGCAGGAACTAACTCAAGATATGATAAAAATAGAAAAAAGAAAGATTATACGTTTTTTCTTAGGTATCATCATATCATCTGTAATTTCAGTAGGATGTGCCACTTATGCGGCCTCTTATATGATGCAGACATTTCCAACAAGAGTTACTATTAATAAACCGGAGAATATCATTCTATACGATAGTGAAGTTGGTTTATGGGGAACTGATAACGTAAGAATATTGAAGGGTTTAAAAAAGAACGACAGAAAAAATAAACATAAGTTTTAAATGTAAAACTAGAAAGCATTCATAATGCATTAACTATTTTGTTATATACTACAATTTTCCTTGGTAGTTATCTTTGTGAAATCGACCCAGTAGCAATAATGCCAAGGAAAAATTATATACCGGAAAATGATTTGGAAAAATAGTTGCTATTTAATTATTTTTGTATTACCTTGGATTAAAAGGGATTTTATAAATAAATTTGAGTATAAATTCAAAAATTAAGTACATAATATATAGAAAAGTACTTTAAATTAGAATGAAAATATAGAAATTTCTAATCTACAAGTTACAAGTCAGGTTGGTTAAGGGATTTTATAAAAGCCTCAAATTGTGTTGTTCAGTCTTAAAATAAAAAAGTTTCTATATTTTGTTTTAGAAACTTCAAGTGCCGGCAAAATGCTCAATTCTTAACACTGGACCAAAGCACAAAGCATAAATTAGAGCAAGTAGTTAATAAACATTAATTTATGTTGTGCAAATAACACTTCTATAAATGCCCATATATCATAATACTCAACATGCCTCTTGTGTTTCATCATTAAATTAGCTGTTGCCTCTAAAAACTACTTTAAAAGAGGATTATACTGATTTTGCAAATTTTGTATTTTTAAATCATTCTTTTAAACCCATTTCTTTAATCTCAGCAATACTTAATCCGGTAATCTTGGATATTTTTATCGGAGAGTCACCGTCAGATAGCATAAGTTTTGCAATTTCTTGCGCTTTAATATTTGCCCCTTCTTCTCTTCCTTCTTTTTTTCCTTTCTCAACTCCCTTAGCCTCAGCTTTTTTAAGAGTATTGGCCTCTATTCTTAACCATTTTAAGTGGTCTTCGTACGCATCTCTCTCAATAGAGCTGAAATTCATTACATCAAGTACTGTTAAAGCCTTTTTTAAATTATTATCATCTAGGCCTTTTGGTAAGTTATCAGGTTGCAATAAGTCATTTCTTGTTAAAAACGCCGACCACATATCCAAAGAGCTTTTTACTTTAGCTATTATATCAGGTAGTTTCTCATTTGAATCCTTGCTAAACTTCTTTAGTTCAATAGTATGTAGCTCTAAATCTTTAAAATAAGATTCTCCTGTTTCTTTTTCTGTGATATGAAACACATTATGATATTTATCCACTTCCGGAATAGAAATAAAATTAAGTATATGAATGCCTATTGCCTTTGATAAAGCAGAATAATCTTCTGCTACTTCTAATTGCTCAGTGTATAGTTTTGCCCAGTAATATAATGCTCTTTTGTCATAATCTGCTTCATCACTAATCTGTATTTCTATATTAAAACGCTTATCGTCTATACCTTGTGCTTTTATATCTAATATAGATAATTTATCACGTGAGAAGTTTTGCGCATTATAAGGATTCAGTAGCGTAACATCAGATACTTGATCTTCTAGTGAAACAATTGAATTAATCAGTGAAATTAGCAAGTCTTTATTCTCCTCTACTCCGAAGATTTTCTTGAACGCCACATCTACTCTGGGACTAATTCTTAGCATATCATTTCTTTTTTATTCTATTTATTTATTACCTATTGTAACTCATTTTCTTAAATATAGCTACTCTTGTCTACTGATAACAGTAATAACCTATGTCTAGCTATAACTACATACTAAAGCCTTTATCTATTTTCATTGCTTGTTGTTTCTCCGCCTTGGTTGATTTACTATACTCTTCTTTAAAACCGATATGTATGTAATGCTTTTCATTTGCAAGAGATTGTGTGAGTTTAGTCAAATTCTGCTCTTTAACGTTACCACACCACTTCTGTTTGAACTTATCAAAATGTACACCAAAAGATTCTATGGTTTTTCTAGTATCTTTTTGAGGCTCATTATCAAATGTTAATGTAACCCGATGAAATGAACTGTTTTTAGGGGTAAGTTTTTGCTGTTTTGCTTGCTCAATTGACTTTTCCTGTGCCTTCTGAGTTTTAAAATGATTATTCAGGTGAGTCTTGCATTTTCTATCAAACATATCGTGTATATATTCTAAATCACCACCGGTACGTTTTAAATCTGACATAATCTTTTCTTGATCAGTAATTTTATATTTTACCGCATAATTAAATGTCTTCATTACTTTATTCATACCACCAAGAGCATTTATCTCATAAGCAGAGTGAGCCAGAGAAAGCATTTTAAATTTACCCGGATAATGCTCGTCAATTGCCTGGGCTGCAAATTTATGATCATTATATAAATCTAGCAATGTTTTTTGTTCTCGCCCGATAGCTTTCATAAAATCATTAAAATTAGTAGCATTATTTTTTTTCTTTTATATGCCCTGCTAATGCAGAGTTAAAATATTTATCTCCATGCTCGGCAAGCAATTTATTGCTATAAATTACCTTTTCTAGGTCAGGTATAGATTTAACATTATTTACCAAAATGTCCGGATCATATTTATAATTTAACTTACTTAGTTGCGATAAATCAAACTCTATAAAGCGTAAATTATTCTCTCTATTCTCATCGGCAAGTTTCTTGAGTTGACTATCCAAGCCCTTAATATCATAACCACCTGCTACTACTTTCTTGAGTAAATCATCATAGCTGATTATTCCTTGTTTGTGGTTAGCCTCTATGTTTTGTTTAATACTTGCTATAATATTTTTACTTTGATCGGTTTTAGATAAATCTAGTCTGTCTTGTAGGTTTTGATCTAATTCTTTTTTGTTATTAATATTTACCTCAGATAAGAACTGATCCTCTTTTTTGATTATATTAAATATCTGACCTATTTTTTCAGAAGCTTGTTTTTGCTTTGCAAAACCTGACAAAACATGTTTTATACATTCCTGTTCGCATGAGCTTGATGATTTTCTCAGTAATGTAGTAACTAAATGACTTTTATCTACATTAACGCCATGTTTAGCTGCTAAATCTAGTATATCACTATTTGCTTCAAGTTGTTTTTCAGTAAGTAATACTTCTAAAGCATTAGAGGCAAGCTCTTCTTTTCCTTTCCTTGGATCACTACGCCATGTATTTAATATACTTTCTTGGCTGATACTGTATTTTTGGATAGTTGCCAGATTAGCTTTATCTTCTTCGTTAAGATGCTGATGGCCTTCTGCTATAACCTCTCTTGAAGTATCGATATTTGCAATATATGCTCCTAGTGTTTTTGCTGAGTGCCTTGCTATTGTCGTCTTAAAGCAATCTGCAATTACCTTACTACCTCCGTTCTGCTTATCCTGTAGAACGTCATTAAAGTCGCCGTCATTTTCCGGTTTAACGATTTCTACAAACGCACCATTTTCCTCTAGGATTTGGCATTAGCTATTGTTTTAGCAGTCATGGAGTCTTTGCCGTCATTATCTGCCGCTATTATTATTTTCTCAAGACCCGTCGGCTCATAATTCTTGATATTACCTATGCCAAGTGAGCATAGTGTTTTTATGTTAATATTAGTGGTTTTTCCGGCTTCTGTGTTGCTATGCTTATAAAGTGATTGTTTTACCGATAAGCCGGTCTCTATACCTTCTGCTATTATTGTAATATCTGATGTCTTATTATTTTCTGCATTAACGTCTGTAATGTTTTTGGTATCTATATTACCAAGATCTACAAATGAACCACTAATTAAGCCAAAGGATTTCTTAGGCACTTCTATATCTGCCTTATTATTTGTTTTCTTATCAAGTAGTAGATGCTGACCACCGGTGATATTACCTTCTTTATCTCTGGCATAGGCAATCAGCGCAGCTAGATAACCCTTATGTGATTTCTCATATATACCGGCTGTTTTAATGTCATTTCCTAACTCAACATTTATATTCCTTGTTCCACTTAAATATCTATGTGCTACCGATCTTAAGCTGATATCTTTTGATCTTTTATAAAGTTTTATAGAGTAAGCTTGTTTTTGTTCATTTAGCCGCCTCTCTGACTCGTTGCTTTTAATACGATCAATACTTAAGTCGCTATTTGCATGATCATGTACCAATTGTATTAGGATTAGGCCTTGATGAACTCATACCAACCTGACCCCGCAAGTATTCTGCTGCCTCTTTAAAGGAAGTTTTTCTAGTCTCTTGCACTAAATGAAATAAATCACCACCTTCTCCTCGTGCAAAATCATACCAGGTACCGGCTTTTTCGCCTGTAATGCGCACGGCAAGCTTTCCATGATCACCGTAGCGAAGTTCCCTACCGTTTGATAAACGCTTGTTTGGATCACCAAGTAAGTCTCTTGTGATAGCGTCTGCTTTAAACCTAATTTCAGATTGAAGTTGTTTATACTCACTGCTCCACTTGTCTTTTTGAGATTCATATAGCTTCTGCGCTCTGATTCTATCTATATTTGCATAGAATCTGGTTTTAGCTGATTTTTTAAGTTTATCTTCTCCGCTACTCAAGACACCGGTAACTTCTGCATCATTTGTGTTTGAGCTAATTACATTACCAGGTGCGGTATTATGTGCATTATTAGTAATATTTATATTGCCCGTTACATTAATGCTTTCATTGCCGGCAGATGTAGTTTTAGATTTATCTGAGCCGTAAAATGTGTTTCCACCGACTACCAGCTTCTCTTCCATAATTGCTTGACTATGTTCTTCAATTTCTGCAAAGGTTTTCTCTATTACTTTTTCTACCGGCTCATATTTCTGTGATGGCTCTTTGTAGTTATAATATTCAGCAGACGGTATATATTTATCAGTCAATTTAGTTGCGGTATTACTCGCAAAGTCTAGCAGGCTGTTAAAGCCTCTAACAAGCATATTCTTGTCATTTGCAAGCCTATAACTTACTCCTCTATCTTCTAGTTCAGATTCAGTGAGATAGCTAAGAGAACTACCTGCTTCAGCATCCTGTGATAATTGCCGAATTAGGCTATTTAAATTTGAGGTTGATTCTTTGTTAGCATATAAATTTAAATCAATCTTGTTTCTTGATAATGAAACGTAACTATTTCTAATACCCGCAAAGCCGTTATGGAACATATAAACATCTGCTATACTTGCACCCTGAGCCTTAAATACAGTAGTGGCATATCCATGCCTGAAGCCATTATATTCAGATGGATTAAATGATATTTTTCTATAACCCGTAACGCTTTCTTCTTTGCTCTCGTGATTTTCTTTAGCTGCATTAGTCGCTTTAGCTTCTATGCTTGCAGCATCTTTGATTTTTATTGTAAACTTATTCTCAGATACCCCCGTAACTTCAGCCAAATCCCCGTTGATTAAACCTAGTTCTTTATTTGTCTTGGTAATCAATATTCTATCGCCTGTCATATAATGATTTCCACTAACTGCAATCTCATCGCCGGTAAGTTTGACCTCTAACTTTAGATACTGCCTTACCCCGTGATTAAGCGCTGCTACATCCTTGTTTTTAACGGCAAGAATTAGCCTGTCGCTAATATCGTAATCACTCTTGCTCCAATCGGCAAGTAATGCGCTCATTGAAGAGTTTACATCTGTATTCCATTTGATACGACTCTCACCGTTTAATATAGATACCGCAGTCTCTACATTACCGGCAGACATATTCATTGCCACAGACTTACCCCAGTTGCTATCTTGACGCTTGATATCCAGTATTGAACTACTGCCATAACGACTAGCAAATACCTCAAACATCCCACCACGCTGCACAGAAGCTAATTGTTTTTCATCTCCAGCCAATATTACGTTACATTTACGGGTAGCTGCCACTCTTAGTAATTCCCTCATATCATCATTACCTACCATTCCAGCTTCATCTACAACAATGAGGCTATGCTTTGGCAGGCTAAAGCGACCATTTGCCAGTTTAAAGAGCATGCCCTTAATAGTATCCGTACTGCCAAAACCATCAGAAGTAAGCTCAAGCTTTGCCTTATGAGTAGGCGCAACACCTATTACGTTTATGCCAGCAGAGCCTGCAATAGATGGTATTTGCTTAAGAACGAAGCTTTTACCTGCTCCTGCCCTACCCCGCAAGATTCTAATGCCGGAGTCTGATAATATAAGATCAGATAATGCAGTACTTTGCTCCTCTGATAACCCGGCATTGCTATTAATATCAGCAAGCTGTTTGTTGTAGTCAATCCCTTTACCAGAAGCTTTAGTAAAGACGTTGCTTTCATTTGCCACATACTGGGACAAGCGAACTATTTTGTTTTCTTCATTCCTAACTGCCTCAGTAGTGAAATACTGAGTTTTATTACCTTCTTCCCTATATAACGGTATAATTGATTTATCAGATATAGCGTCCTCGACTAATCTTGCCCTTACTTCACTATCCGGGATGCATTTTACAGCACGAGTAAGATCGCCTTTGCTAAAAACGCTCATGTGCTTTGTAACTTTTTCTAGCACTCGCATACCGTTATTAAGATGCTCTATTTCAGCTTCTTTTCGCTCCTCGTTTCTTTTTGCTGCTTCATTAAAGATGCTACGCATGCGGACTGCTCCAACATGCTCATGCGGATGTAAACTAATTGTATCTACTCTGTTTTCTAAACCCTTTTCTTTAAAGTAATGATTTATTATATCTTTTAGCTCTTCATGTATCTGGTCAGCTTCCGGTACGGCATACGCTTTATTACCGGATTTTTTAAATTCAGGATTTAAATCAGTTGCCTTTGCACCGAAAGTCAAGCCATCAGGGGTAAATCTTCTAGTGGTAACAAGTAAGTGAGCATGCCAATTCTTCTCTCCATCATGTGGTTCATGAATATCAACTTGTACTCCTAGCCCTTCTTTTACCCATCCTCTTTTTTCTATAAGCAAATGAGTAATCTTTATTCTATCCTCTAGAGTCAGCTCCGTATCATCAGGAAGAGCTAATACTATATCCTTTAGTAACTGGCTATCTTTGCGTTTTTCGCATTTCTCTACTTCGTTCATAAATTCAGACACAGATAGAAACTTTTTATCTGCATACTCGGGAAGTAAAATCTCATGATAAACATTATCTCCTTTACTCTGAAAATCATATGTTACATTCGTTCTTTCATCTTTCACAATGGCTCTTGCGTTATAAGCTCCCTTGCCAGCAAGCATTGCTACTTCTACTTCTTCCTGCTATCTCTATTCTTGCGAATTGTATTGCCATTATTAGATCTTGAAAACTATATCTTCATTTATACTTAATACTAGCATAGCAAAAAAGTGATGTTGGCACAACATATATTGCATATAGCATTATTCTCAAAGAATGAATGCTATACCCTTATTTACATCACAAAAAATAGTATAGTATATAGTAGTATAGATGCTAGATATGTGTTATTCAGCTACAAAATTGGTATGGTAGGCAACGGGGTATTGTTTTTTACTATTATTATGAATACAGATAGATTATCTATATATTATATTAGATTATATTATAATTTAATGTTACAAAGTTGAACAACAACTATCTAAAAAGTAAAATTATTATGCAGAACTTAGACGAACAAAAAATCAAACTGGAACAGAAAAAAGCTAGAATGCACTTGGAAGAAACTAGACTGAAACTCAAAGAACGAAAAATGCGCACTAGAGCTTTAATTGCAAAAGCTGGTTTAGTTACCAAATCTGGCCTTAATCACTTACCCACTAATGCATTATATGGCGCATTACTCTCTATCAAGAAAGATTTAGATGATAATAAAAATATTATGTCTGGTTGGATAGTAAAAGGTAATGATGCCTTTAATAAGGAAAAACAGAATGCTACTCCTGTTATTTTAAAGTTTGATGATGAGCCTAATAAAGATATTAGAGATTTTATTAGATCTCATGGACTCAGGTATAATAAATTTAGAAAAGAGTGGTACGGCTCAATTAAAGATATTGACGCCTTAAAAAGTAGCCTCGGTAAGATTAAATATGATCTGGAAATTATTGAGGATTTAAAATAATAATTAAAAAAGAGGTTGGAGATTATAATTATGAATAAATTTGACTTTATAGAATATTCGGCAAACAGATACGGTATTGATTTTTCTACTGCTGAAACTTTCGTTGATATGTTTTCTGATTGCCTGTCTGAATTATTAGAGGCTGGACAATCTGTAGATATTGATGGCGTAGGTAAATTTGAGCAAGTGCCACTTTTTCCAAATGGGCTAAATCATCAAAATAAGATTGCGCTTGCAAGAGTGGCTCGGCAAAACATGGTTAGTTTTAAACCCAGCAAGAACCTGACTAAAAATGTTGCATAACTTCTTGGCAATTTACAGTACCGACACATGCAGCTATGTTTTAGAAAAGACGAAAGATTTTATCATGTTTACTTACAAAGTAATTTCTTTGGAGGTACTACGGTAATATGCTCGTGGGGAGTCTCTGACGGTAATAGAGGTGGACACAAACATATTTTCTGTGATAATCAGCAACAAGTTGCCGATGCATTACAAAAAATTAGTAAAACTAGAAATTTTAGAGGATATACCTCCTTTAAAACAACATGCATACACTTTAAACATATAGGCCAATAATATATTTATGACAAACAAAGAAACATCAAGTAGACCTATTCTTACTCCAGGTGAAACAACAAACAAGACCGCAAACAATATCGCTGAAGATAAGACTACTCCATACGTGAAAAAAACAGGGGAAGGCAAATCAGCAGATTCTCATATTAGCAATGCTGATAATGATAACGCTATAATCACTAAAACAAACAGGGTAGTTAATACTAAAGCTGAACTAAAGGCAGAGCCAAAACCTGAATATGACTTTAACGCTATATATGCTGCATTGCATTCCAGGTTTCCTGAAATCATCAATATGAATAAACCGGTCTTGCTTGCAATTGCTATTAGAAAGAAAATGATAAAAGAGGTTAACGTACCAAACTCTGTTTTAAACAAATGGATTAGATGGTACTTCCGTAAATCAAATTATTATTCCCTACATAAAGTAGGAGCAATGCGTTATAATCTCGATGGTAGTGAAGCAGGATCTGTTACAGAAACCGATCAGGCAAAGCGCGATAGGCAGATGCGGAAGAAAAATACGGCATCATCTCATAGCTTGCTTTAAGAAAAACGTCACACCCCATTCAGAATATAAAATAATAGAATAACATGCGCCCCATTGACAAAGAAAACACAATTAACAAATCCTTGCTACTTAATTGGTTATATGCTTCTGAGAAAGATATACCCATTGCGGATCTTGGAAAATGGCTTGAAGGTAACACTAACGGCAAGTATACTATTATTAAATGCGATAACAATGACCACAAAAGTTAACGCTTTAGGAAGAAGACTGATTTCCAGGCTGTTACAGCCTATGCCAATGAACAAAACAATAAACCAATGAGGATAAGATGAATAAAGGCGAATTTATAACTCACATATCAGAACAACATACTTGCACTAAAGTGGAAGCTGAAAAAACTATAGACATGTTTACCTCCTCTGTTATTGACGCACTCGGTCAGGGCAACGAAATATCACTGATGGGTTTTGGTAATTTCTCGGTCAGTAAAGTGGCTGCAAGAGATGGGCGTAATCCCAGCACGGGTGAAGCTCTAAAAATTGCTGCCTATAATCAGCCGAAGTTTAAGGTTGGACAAAAACTTAAAGACGCTGTTAATAATAACTAGAACCATAGTCAAAGAGAGGTCTTTTTATGCAAACTGTAAAAAATAATAAATTATATTTTTTAATTATTGGGGCATTATGCACCCTATCCTGTTTATTAAACTATTGTTTGGCAATATATCAATGTGCTGCTGTGTTTACTGCTATAGCTATTATTGTTAATGCAAGCACTTCTATCTATGGAAGGACTAAAACTATACAGGGATTAGCCATTGCTCTTGTCACTGGCTTTGCTTTGCTATGGAAATTGCCATACTATATTGACGGTAAAATAATAAATGGTTTGGTACTAGCTTCTTTTAGTTCAGTTATGATATCGCTTTACTGGTCAACACTAGTTTTCAAAACAATGCAGAGTAATTTTAATTTTGCAAAATCTAATTTTTTCTCTTTGTCAATTGCAGCCATAATAGATGGAGTTGTTATGGGAATATTCTTTATAATTAACAATAATGTTACTTATGCAAGAATAATTGAGATCTTTGCAAAAGAAGTGTCGTTTAAAGTATTGTATGGATTTATTGCCTCTTCGCTTATAGCAGTCATTTTAAATACATTACAAAATAATAGAAACTTAAAAACCACGAGCTAATTATGACAGAAGTAATAGAGACCGAGCAGCTAAAACAAATTATAGGTAAAATAGAAACCATAGAGCAAGAGCGTCTAGAATCTGCTGATTTGCTCAAGGATGCTTTTAATGAAGCCAAATCCATGGGTTTTGATATTAAAATTATTAAGCATGTACTCAAGCTTAGAAAAAAAGATAAGGACGCCCTGGCCGAAGAAGACAGTCTAATTGACTTATACCGTGGAGCATTAAATATCTAAAATTGCAAATGAACCTATTTTCTACCATTCTTGAGAAAGAAGCAAAAAATAACAATGCACTGAACTCAACACAATAACGCATTATGAGAAATTTTGATTACACATCTACAAATCGGACTAGTGTTAAGAATTGGATGTTTTGCCGCCACTTGAAGTTCCATAAAATATAATGTGGCAACTTTTTTTA
>JAUCNQ010173437.1:0-15225 GCA_032352715.1 Bougainvillia muscus
GCACTATTGGCAGCAGAAAGACATATCGAAGGGTAAAATGAGAGCATATTATGTAATACAATTGATCTCAAACGCTAAAACCAGGCAGATATAACAAATATCTATAACGTAATTATTTGATTAAGCGTCGCTCTCGAATAAACGTTGTCCTCTATTAAGCGCAGCACTTAGGATAGAAAATTTGAAATAAGCGGCACATTATATTACGTAGTGCGACGCTTATTTCAAATGTTCTATCCTAAGTGGGCGCAACTTATTTATAAAATGTGCAGGATTACTAAAAAAACCCATTTAGACTAGCCTACGAAACAGCAATTTGAAAGCTTTAAATTCATATGAAAATTTTAAAATGGATTAAGCGCCTCCCTCGATTAAGACACGCACTAGTTTACTAGCGGATTCCTAGTTCCTAGCTGATTAAAACTTTTTCAGTATGTGATAGCTAGAGAAGATTCCCGATCAGGCAAAAGTAACAATAGATTGAATTATTTTTCTGTGTTTCATGCTGGTAATACAAATAGAGTGCGCACAAACTAACGTGAATCAACCTTTATTTTTGCGTATTTGGTAGCCAGCGATTTCAATTTCGTGCATCGCACTACCCTAGCTAACACATTTTCAAAAATGACGTCCTCAAGACGTCGATTTTGGTCCTGTATTAACTGGGATTCAACCATTGGAAAATATTCATAGAACACAACTATCTGATGCTGACCAGTAGCAAAACCTGCGGTGTCTGTCGGAAAACGCCGGATAAAAAAGTTTCATGTTGCATCATATCTAGACTAGCAAGCGTCTTTCCTTTCACTGGAATGACCGCAAAAAAGAGAAACGCGAGCAAAAAAAAATTATTTATTCTCTCAAGGGGTTTGAGATCCAATTTGTCTACATATATGTTTTAGTTTCCGTTTTACTGATTTGACAGTCTGAGAACTAGCAGTGGCGGATCCAGCCCTAGTCAAAGCATCGCAATGAATAACTAGAAGTTTTAATTCTTTATAACTTAACGTATGGTGATGAACTTAAAAGACATCATAGATTAGGTAATTAAAAACTACTGACTTTGGGTCTCCGCTTTACTGCTGTGACAAGGTAAAAGTAACAAGGTCACTGTTGTATAACTCACATAATTGGTATCAGAGTAGAAGTGCTATTGTTCACACAAAGACTGTACAAAAACACTTCTTCTGGGGGGAACAAATAAAAAGTATGCCTTTTCTATATACAGCGAAACCAGCATATTTTATTGATTAGGGACTGTCCACAAAATTCGTATCGTAACACGAACCATTTTCATTACAGAAGGACTGTTTTTGTGCATGCTAAGTATGCACAAAAACACTCCTTTTGCATGAAAAATAATATAATAAATGCCTCTAATAAATTTGAAGAACATACAATATATACATAGTTTTTTTACGAGACATTAATATACTTATACACAAACATATTCAAAGTTTTTGATTTATTTTTCTGTTAATCCTCGAGCATTTGTGACGAATTTTAATTTTAATCATCTGAATCGTCCAGTCTGGACCAAGCTTTAAATTTAACTTATTTGATAATCATATTTACAAAAGACTTCAATAAAAGAGATCATTTGCTGCTCTGAAGGCTATTTTTACCTGTGAAATCGAGCTGTTCTGAACAACATAGTGTTTAAAAGTTCATGTGAAAAAGAACTGTTCTCATAAAAACCGTTCATGGAAGCTAATAAAATGAAGTGTTCTGCACTGGACAAAATCCAACTGTATCCGGACTTATTTTCAGTCCGTAATCGTCCGTTTTAAGACAGAATGCGAGCAATACCGACGTATACAGACTGAATACCGAAGTAGACGGATTGTATTGAGGTCCGGATACAGCTACATTTTGTGCAGTTCTGGCCATCAAAAATGTAGTTTTCTGACGAAAAATATGTATTTCCAACTTTCTTTTTTCTTATTCTCAACCGGAGTTATCTATGGAATACGAGATGTTCTGAGACACTCAAATACCTATGTGAAATTGAGCTGTAGTGACGTACATTGTGTCCTGTGAGATTGAGCTGTTCTGGCAACAGTCAAACTGACGGACTATGAATAAGAGCTGCTCTGATCAAACTGCAACGGTAAATTAATAAAACGAGGTATCAATTAATTCTATGAATAATAATGCTTCCTGGGAAATCAGAACACTCCTTTTTAAGAACACCTACTAGTGGATGCTATACCGCCAGTAATTGTTAAAATCAACTGTAAATCTCACAATCAACAGTAAATGTCGCAAATTCAACTGTAAATGTCACAAATTAACAGTAAATGTCACAAACTCAACAGTAAACGTCGCAAATATAAAAAATTGCACAAAATGTCACAACTAACAGTAAATCTCGCAAATAAATTAAGTATCACCAGTGAATGTCACAAATAAGAGTGAGACCTTAAAACTTGGCACAATAGTAAATATTATTTAAACAACTTTGTTCCGCATGTCCAATCTCAAAAATAGTGACGTCATTTATCGCGACGTTACGACGTCTTGATGTCGTAAAAAATATTTTTTCCGATTTTATCTTATTTTAGAGTTATTATTTTATATACATTTAAGTATCTCTTTTTATCAAACAACAAGGTCTTTAGCCTATCGACAATCCAGGACAAAATATTTTGCACCTTATAGTTTTTCTGGCTTAGGGTAGAACTGCACTCACTCTTTGGAACTTTTGGCGTATAGAAACGTATAAATGTGAAACTTTCATATTTGTGATCAATGTTTGTGATAAAGATTTGTCAATTTGAGATTTCGAAGAAGAACTGATTTAGCCTTCTACCAGATCCGTCACCAAGTAGCCTAAAACTAGCTTAAAATCGAGTTTTCAACGGCGGGGTCGTCCGTGCCTCGTGGCAAAGTCTAAAGTCTACTATGATCACGCGAGCTGATAAGCGAGGTGGTTGTCTTCGGCGTTATAAAAATAAGATTAGTTAAACTTGTGGTGCTCGATTTGTCCATTCCGTAGCAATAGTGCCAAATTATTTTGTCCAAGATTGTAGACCCTCGGCCATTGGCGCTTGGCCCCCAATTTCGGCTCTCAGATCTCGCCTCTCAGCACTTAAAGTTCGAGCTGGGCCTTGAAACTTGACACACATATGAAGTTTGGTTAGACGGTTCAACTGTGGATGTCCAGTTGTCACGTTAATGACATCATTATAACGTAATGATCTATTTTTAGAAAGATAACTTCTCGTTGAAGTAAGATTTCATTTTTGGCACATACATGAAGTCTGGCCAGAGGGTTCCACTGCGTATGTCCATGTGTCACTGTGATAACGTTATCGTGACGTAATGTGCTATTTTTAAGCGGTTGGAACTCCAAATACACAATAAAATTGAGAAAGAAATGAATTCACCATAGTTTATTCGTAACACACTCTTTTTTATGTAAAAAAACAGTGAAATTGTTAAGAATAATCGGCTATTGTTTTCCTATTGATAACAGAGAGAATAAAACTACGGGATTGTGCAGATTGGCTTTTCTACCATCGTAGCTTTTTCATCACGCTTCAAATCAAATTTTACCCGATTTCTTGGTGTCTCTTAAAGAAATATTCTCTCATAAACGATGAGTCTGTTAGTTAAAAAGTGTCGTAATGGTCTCAAAGTTGTGTCTTCATGTAACATCTTCTTACTCTTTAAATATATTTTTTGTTTCTTCAATGAAACCATTGTTTTGTATAACAGGGCATATTCGCAGAAGCCTTGCGCAATTTCTTTGTGCTATTTAAGTTTTTTTAAATAACTCCAAAGTTTGCTGTTATTGCGTTATTACTCGATAATTTGGAGTAGGCTAGATCTAAAAGTTAAAATTTAACTAACTCGAGGATTTGCGGTAACTACTTGGAGATTGGTTTTCTGTTGTGACGTCAAAATCGGACTTTTGTGACGTCACAACTCAAACTTGAACTTTTAATTGGAACCTCTTAACTTTTTAACTCGAAATTTTATCAAGTTCTGTTTATTCATATATTTATTAAGTATCAACTTCTGTTTCCTTCCTTTACCTTAGCCACTTGCAGTGGCGGATCCAGCCCTAGTCAGAGCAACATGATGAAGAACTAAACGTTTTAATTCTTAATAGCTTTTGTATGATAATGGGTCTTTAAAGACCCATTATCATACAAAAGCAATTAAAAATTAATGAGTTTGAGCACGCTTTTAATCCCCATTCTATTGCTTTGACTAAGGAAAAGCATGTTCTGAGTCCGCCTATGACTTGCTAAGTTTTTTTTCATTGCCATGTTTCCACTGGACGATTATCGTAGCGTATCATATCGGATAGGTGTTTTGTTTCTACTATGACAGTGATATTAGCTTTTGATTTTTATATCGGATAGCTGTCACCACGAGGCGGTTCTGGATGTGATATACCTCATATTGGAGAGCTATCACTACAGTAATATTTAATGGAGAAAAAATGCAGCAAATGTGATAACCATATGAAAAACAATAGAAGTCGACACGTGACTTATTATTATCAACATCGTCTAGTGAAAGCAATATCATCAGTTAGATAATTAATTTAAAATATGATTTTCGAATTAGCTAACTCCAAAATTATAAAATACAAAAACGTTTCGAGTTAGCTAACTATAAGTTAGAAAACTATAAGTTCAGAAAAGTTTTCGAGTTTATACTTTGAAATATGACGTTGATGTCATGATGACAACTCGAACTTTCTTTAACTCGAACCTTTAACTCGATTATTAAAGATCTCAAAAAGGCTTCTATTGGTTTTAGTATTTATTTAGTATAAAATATTAGTACTCACGTCATATTGACGTCATTATTTTGAAAATGTATGTTTACAGTCCCTTTACATTCTTTTTCAAAATTTTTAGTTATTCTTGCGACCTTTTTACTTTTGCGACATTTACAGTTAATTTTTTGTTTTCTTCGACATTTACTGTTGTGACATTTACTGTTGAGCTTGTGACATTTACTGTTGATTGCGACATTTACTGTTGATTGTGACATTTACTGGCAGTACAGTTACATAGCAAACCAAATCTTTTGAAATTAATCATGTAGTTAGTTTAGCTAGGTATCGAGCTAGCTAGTAGAATAGCTAAAAAGCTGTTTCAGAAATTAATTCAAAAATATATTTATTAGCTGCCACCGACCTGACCTTCTCTTCTACTCTCCGCCTGCCTCAAAACCACACTTTATTTCTGTGGCAAACTAAGTGCATGATAACTAAATATGAATACACACAGTATCAAACCTGGTTGCAACAGCTTTTTTACTTCTGTCCCTTCTTTGCTTCTTGGCACCTATTATTCTCCATGATTCTGTAATTATTGATCAATAGCTTAACTACTAACTACTACTAATAAGTATATGTATAATAAGTTGGGCAGTTTGAGAAATATCAGACGTGATCTTAGTTCCCGTTGACCATTAAATTACAAACGAAAAGCGAATGCTGTCAATGCTGTCTCAAAACAAATAGAAGGCCCCTAAAACACGAGGCGTATCTTAAAGTAATGGAATGAGACCATGCGTTAAGAAGCGCCGTTACTGCCTTAGTTTGGTTGATTTTCTTCTCCGTTGTGTTTAAATCTGACTAGGTTGTTTAATTCTGACTAGGTTACTAGCCTACCACGTTGCTTTATTGCACTTTTGTATAGTCTTGCTGTGGGTCGCACTAGTTTGGTTCTTATGAGGCTATTAAACTTAGTTGTCAGCCCAGGATATATGGAAATTAGTCCAAAATTCGCTCAGCGCAAACTCTCTAAAACATTCCGACTGATGTGGTGTGTCCTGACTAGCTTAGTTACAATCGTGTCAGTGCCCTAGACACAAAGTTATATGTCTCAAACGCAAATTGCGACTCAGTGCAATTTCGTGGTAATCATGCTGATTGAGAACATCACATTTAGCGCAAATTTTGTTATTCAAAGGAATTTCTCTCGTGAGAGTAGTAATACGATTTCGGATCGAACTAAATCAATAGTACACATTCCAAACATTTTTCCTTATTCGCCTGGCGTAGTTGACATACACTGGATCTGGCCCTGGTTTTTGTTTAAATATCTTTAAAAAACACTCCTTTCTGAATGATTGTCATTATCTATGCTACTGAAATTAACGAATAAACCTGAAAAAAGCATGCAATAATGCATTTTTAGCCAATCTAAAGAGAGAATAATAATTTCCTTACTTTTAGAAACAAACGTACTAAAATTCTTGTAGAAATAAGAACATCGAGGCTGGAATTGGATTTACCTGGCTCTTATAAAAAATCGTGTAGCTATACTTAGCTACATATATCTTTGTAAAACATAAACAAATGCAATTAATGTCAACTGTCCAGTGACTAACAACATTCAAGTGTTGTCACCAATTAAAAGTTTAAAAGGACACATTTTCCTCCATCTTTATTAAAATTAGTGCCAACTCTTAATATTTACCAGGAAAAGACTTCAGGAAGGAAGAGCCAAGGGTCACACAGCTGGTGAAAATCAAATGGATTTTTAAATACAAAGGAGTGAATTTCATTTCAGATCCATGCACTTATTTGACTAGAAACAACAGCAACAAAAAAACTAGCTATATATTTATATACCTGTCTACAAAACTCTTCTCTTGTGATCTCTTATAAAAGAAAATGTGTAGCTAGCAGGTTCTCATCATTTACCAGAGAGAAAACATAATTTTTTTTTTTTGTTGCCCAAACTGACTTGCTTAAAATTTAAAAAAATAACTAGCTAGCTAGACAGCAGCTATCGATATAGCTGTTATACAGCTGATACAGTCTTATTTATGTTTTTTTACACTTCCAACCTTTTTTATTTAATTCTTTTAAGCACGTGAGTCTTAGGTGAGTAAAATATCATAAATAATAGGGTATTATTTACGTCCTTATTCTTTAAAAATAGCTAGCATAGTAAAGGGAAATGTTTTTTAAAGGTTTAAAATTCGACTTTCTCTAGATGTTGTTTATCTTGCCTGAGAAAGTCTAGAGAGTAATGGTAACTTCACAAGACTGTTAATTTACTTACATCCTCTCGAAAACTGTCCAATTCTTCATCGAATTCTTCTAAATTACCAAAATCCTCAGCAAAAAAGCGCTGCTGTGCTAGCACCGTTTTTTCGCCATCTTTATTTATGTGCAGGCCCGAGACCACGTGATATACCGTTTCGACATTGTAGAATGCCTTTTAAGGCTTTCTAAACCATTCCTTTCTTGCAATACATTTATTTTTTCTATTATTTTCAGGAGGTATAACATGGATCGTGCTATTGGTCTGGATTAGAGCATGTTGCTCACTGGAGGTGCAATCAACCAATAGAACATCCTTTATCGAACCTTTGGATAATTATTTACAACGCCAATATGTTTCTAATAAATCAACAGATTATGCTCGAAACCATACAAGTCTGACAAACAGAAGAACTACTGGAGATGCTTGTGAAAGATTGGCAATATGTAATAGTGATGGACCTGTATGTGAAAGGATACGTTCTAATCCTTTCGATGATTTTGATTCTGAAGCATTTTATTCTAATGTCAATGGTGTGGATGTTAAATTTGTGGTCAAGTATGAAAATTCTGAATCGGAAATTGGGCTTCTTGTTGATAGTGATGAGATCAACACTGCTACCACTCATTGCGAAAATAATTTTATATTAAGATTCGATGCTGTTTCCGAAGATGTGAAAAGTATCTGTTCCCACGAAGACGATGATCCACTTTGTGACCACGGATATAGATTCCCAGAAACTCTTGGTAGAATTCGTGATATTAAATTATTACAATTGCATAATGATTTTGAGTATCTAAGCCCAGATTTATTTACAACTAATTTCCCAAACCTTGAAGCACTGCGATTAACAGAAAATAATAAAATCGAAACATTGAATTTTCCAGCACCATCCCTCAAGGACGACCTTTTAAAACATACCATTACAGCAGTACAAATAGACAGACTTTATAAATGTAAACTGATCACATTTCCCACTGATGTAAAAGTCGTATCAAAATATTTTGAATATGCGCAGTCCAATTTAATAAAACAACATACAAAAAAAATCACCATGAAGTCGATGTTCTTAGGCGACGATACATTAGATAAAATGATCTTCCGACTGGTTGCTACCGAAATCACAGTAGAAATGCCGAAAACATCCAAGGATGGTAGAATTAGGGAGATGGAAGTTTACTTTAGAAACTGCATAAAAACTGCACGACCGAACTTTGTATTTGATTATGGAAATTTTAAGGGAAAAATCGAGACATTTAAACTACAGTCATGCACAATTGAAATCGTAAATTATTTAATTCACCATATTTGGCCATCACCTTCAATTTTTACAGACCCATTGTCATCGCCTACCTTACACATTGGTCCAACTGAATGGAAGTTGAAGAAACTTCAAGCTTTTCACGACGACTCTTTTGATGATGCAAATGGCATAAAGATTCCAGTTTCTGTCAATTCTTTAAGCGACAAACTTGCATCAGATCACCTGAGTGCAACAACCTATATTATGATTGATATGAAAACAGTTTCTAAACTTGCAAAAAACAAAGAGGCTGCTGATATGGTAATCAATACATATTATCTCATAATTGACAACTGTATCATTGGCACAGTGTTTGAAAAATATGATGGAAATGTTAGGGTTAACTATCGATATCTAATACATCCAAGTCATTGTGAACAATTTTATGCACTGTCGGAGAAAGGAGAAACATATCTTAACAATCTATTTCATCACGAATTCGAATTGGAAACATTATTCCCTGTAATCAATTTGAGCATGTTTTTAAGTGTCATCAAAAGTGCAATGGAATTCTTAAAGTCTGATAGCCATGGCGGACATATGGCAGGAGTAGGAGCCAAGCTCTATGGAAGATTTCTCAATGACTTTATCGCTGAAGATGTAACAGGAAAGGCTGATTTAACCTTTTTGGAACAGAAACATTTAGAAAACATGCAACGACAAGTAAGAACTTTGGCTGCTTACGCGCAAAGAAAATCTGGACAAAATCTCATGTTGCCCCGATTCTCCGTCAATATTTTTAAGGAGAAAACTCAAATATATAATGAGATTGCCAAGACATTGCTTTCAGTTGAGCAGTTCAAAAACGCCAAGGAAACCGTGAAAAAGGGACAAAAGCTTTTGCTAGATATTACAAAAACCAAATCAAGCACCGAACTGGCGATTGCAAAAGAATCATTAGGAAAACTGCGGAGCAAAAAACGTCAAGCTGAAGAAACACTTAACAAATTAACACAAATACGAAATGATAGACATGACACTGTCGATGCTGAAACAGCAAAGTTTCGTCACGCAGTTCAACGTAGACAAAACGAAGCATACTTTCAAGCCACTCTTGGAATTTTTCAAGCTGTGGTAAGTGTAATTAGTGGTAGCTTAGATGGAATTTCAGAACTTGCTGAAATTGGAGTCAAACTTAAAAAAATTACCGATACAATGAAAAAGATTTACGATTTGGTTCAACGAATTTCAATTGCAATGGAAGTGCTTAGTGGTTTAGCAGGCAGCATTATGGCGTCTTATAACGATATTAATATTGTCCAAGAGGGTTTTGATCCAGGAGATTTGAAAAAAATAGTAGGACACATCAACTCAGTAGATGAATCTGATCTTTTGGAATGGAACGAAGCAGAGCAGCAGGTAAACTCTATGATGGATGCATCCGTTTCTATGGATATTCCTGAAACGCTTGGATATAAAACAGCACTATTGAGAATGATCGCAGCAGGAAAAGCTGAAACAGAAGCATCGATACGTCTGATAGAAATCAATGGACAAATATGTTTGTCTAAATTTAAACAAGACGCGTATAAAAAAGAGATGGGAAGTGTGGAAGATAAAATTGCCGAATTTAATGAAGACGAGACAGAAGCTCAGGACAGTGATTTAACAAATGTTGGAAAGAATTTAGAAATGTACAGAAAAGATTTGAATTTTGAGGTTTTCCTACATTTGTTAGACTATTGTTCTGCGTCAACATTTAATAGTTTACAACCATGTCATGCTTATAAAGAAGTAGACTTAGACACTTCACTTTTATCTTTAATTTTTATTATCAATAAAGTTACTCTTGATACCATAGAAGATACTAATGTACTCTATCCACCACCTCAATCTTTTTTTGATAAAATCATCAAAGTAGAAAGGCCAATGTTTTGCAACACCATTGTATTAGAGTTTGATAAAGCTTATTCCCTACACTGTTCATGCGCCGCATCTACTTCTGATATAGTCGAAGATGGAAAAACTCAATGTCAGATGGATATGGCTGAGAAGATGGTTTCTTTGTTTAATGATAACCATTTACCCGAAATTGATGTCGAAGCTTACCCAACTGATCCAACTAAAATAACTGAAGACTACAAAAAGTCTTTAATGTTTATGACGCATTATGATAGGTGCTCGGTAAACAATGTTTTGGAGTTGAAAATGAAGAAAAGAACATCAATCACAATTTCTTTAAAAAACAAAGAATTCGAAAGATTTGATCGTGTTCGAATTGAAGAAATAAAAGTTAATTTGATTGGTGTAACAACCACGTCCGGAATTGTAGAGGTAACGATTGAAAATGGAGGTGTCATGCAGGATCGTTTTGATGGCAAAGTGTTTGTATTTTCTTCTGCTGATAAATGGCGTCGTATATTACGGTATAATACACATCTGTCAGATGATAAAAGATATGAAATCCGTGGTGACATTCATGAACGTTTTCGAAATACATTCTCCGCACCAACACCATTTAGTACATGGATGATTTCAATTGACGAAGAAAATAATCCAGGTTTAAATTGGGATGATTTTAGAGCTATTGAATTGAAGTTCTCTGGAAGTTTAATGGTATCACAACATATCAATAAAGATGTTGTTGATGAGGATGATGATGATTATCAGTTGGAAACAACAGTTGAAACACCAGGTAAAACGAAAGAGCAGAATAAAAACAAAAAGATAAAGAAAAAGAAAAAAAGAAAGAGAAACGGAAAAAACAAGAAAGGATTGTTGAAGGAGAAAATTAAAACGAAAAGCAAAGATACAAAATAAACGTTAAAAAATCAAAGAACATAAACAAATTGAAAAAAAAACTTTTTTTTTGCTTTTGTGCATATGGAATATAAAGGTGGGTTTACAATTCATTTCACCTAGTCGTGCAACTGAGAAATTACAGGTAATATTGACTTTTAATTGGTTATCACTAGCAGTCGCGTTAGTTACATGGTAGCTGAAAAAGTTTCAACTACTAAAGCGTGGTGGCTGCGACCAGGCGATTGAACTGTAAACCAACTTTTATGTTGTATCTGTTCACTATTTTATCAAAAAATCTGTGGAAATCTGCATTTTAAATGCATACGTAATTTCTTTATCATAGTGACACTGCATAGATAATGATGTTTTACTTTAAGGATTTTAATATACAACTAGAAAAAATCTGAAATAAAACTCCAGGTATCCGTAGGTGTTTGATAAAATTGTTAATGGATCACATGTACGAAATAATACGATAGATAAAATGATATTGAGTGAATTTTTGAGAAGATAGCGAAGATCATCGCTCTACATTCTTATTATATAGATATTGTAAACATCAGAGTGGGAATAATATTCATACATAGACAGTTTGAAGTGGCGAATCCAGACCTAGTCGGAGCAATACGAAGGAGAGCTAAAGATTTTAATTCTTAATAACCTTATGTAAGATGATAGTCTTAAGAGACCTATCATCATACTGAATACTATTTGGATTAATGACTGTGAGCATGCTTAAAATCTCGATTTCAGTGCTGTGACTAGGTAAAAGGATGCTCTAAATCCGCCTCTGGATTAAACTACGTAAAAATTATGTTATCCTTTAAAGATTTAAAGACTATATCAAACGTCCAGCCGAAATCTGCAGTTTTACTCATGAGGATTTCTGCAGGCTGTTTGAAAAGATCCTTAAAAGTTAAAAAAACTTTATGCAGTGTGGAGAGCATTTTAATTTTCAATCGAATTTGTTTCACTCTATTATCACAGGGGGTGGCAAATATGCGCCTTGTCATAAAATTATTAATAACTTCATTTGAAACACTATTTTTTAGCAGTTGATACCTGGTTACTTTTACTATAAATCTGTTTTGCATGTTTTGGAGAGTTTCAGGGGCATATCATTTATACATCAGAAAATATAGGTCATTAGTCAAGACCACCTATCAAAAGTAAAGTTAATTACAGTCAAATCCTTACAAACTTTGAGCAAGTAAAAATGGAGTTTACAATGACTCTTGATAATGTACCTTTGCATGTAAACTGTCTGCTCAAATTTGTTTCACATTATGTGTATAAAACAACTTGTAACCATTTCGTCATTTCTTACCTTACGAAAGCTCTCGAAAACATCAGCAAAAAGTGCTGATGTCAGCATATAAACAATTGGTGCCTTAGAAATTACCTACTGAGTATAGGTGTGGCAAATTTCAACTTCTAAAAATTACCCTGATAGAAGTTACGTAGGAGGTGCAGATATGCCCACTCCCCTTGGGGGAAATAATTTCTTGCAGGAGACCTAGGGGAAACAGGGTTAATCGTCATTTTTATTTGCTATAATTATTATTTCTGTGGTTCTCCATTTTGATATTATTTGGAATAAGTTTAACTCTGTCAATGCATTTTGTCAAATAATGGCCACACTAGCTGAAACAAGTAGGCATGTTCAAGTTAGTGTGACCATTTAATGGACATGGTGAATTGAAAGATTAATTTTATTAACGATGTGTAATTTAACATATATACCAAATATCATTACGTTCTTCCCTAGAGGATCTTAATTTTGTGAAGAGAAAAAACAGTTGTGCACTGCGCACAAAATTCAACTGTATCCGGACTTATTTTCAGTCCGTATTTGTCCGTATTAAGGCAGAATGCGAGCATTATGTTTTAATACCAACGTATACGGACTGAATACAGGAATAGACGGACTGAATAAAGGTGCGGTTGTGGTTAAAGCCATAGTAGAAGGGACCGTCCACAAAATTCGTACCGTGATACGAACCATTATCATCACAGAAGGAGTGTTTTTTTGCTTACTTATTAAGCACAAAAACACTCCGTCTGTATGAAAATTTATAAGAATTTTGATACGAATTTTGTGGATGGTCCCTAATGTATGGTAAACCTTAAGAGTTAAGATCATCAATAATCGTTCAGCTGTTAAGAATGATTAACTTGGATTTTCCATTGTAATATTGTTCAAACAGTTCATCTCAAGAAATGTTTCAGATAGAAAAAATATAAACTTCAAACTACGGAGGTCATTGAAAACAATATTTTTATTTTGACTTAGAACGGAACAGTCAACAAGCTCCGAAATTTCGACCTATCAATAAAAACTTGAAGTTTCTTTTTAAGTATTCATTAACCCTTTCATGCGTATTGTTGTAAAATCACACATACTTAAACAATCCTGCAGCAAATGCTGCAGGATTGTTAAAGCGAGTATCACCATTCCTAACACTAAGTCAAGCCGTTTAATTGATTTTGATGTCAAATAAGTAACCCCTTTTTACATTGTAAATATCAAGTCAATATCCACCCTGCTATTATAACGTTTTAACAATAGCCGTTTGTATACTAAGGTTAGAAAATCATTCATGATGAGAAAATAAATGATATCTTTATTTTCTCACTTCGTGTAAAAACGATAGAAGAAAGCTTACGCACAGTCTAGATTTCCTCTTTGTGTATATCCTGCGCAGGATGGAACGGAAGTAGCCTATATGTACAAAGGTAATACAATGTTGCTGTCGTAGATTAGACTGTAGCTATCTAAAAACGATTATGCCAAAGAAAAAATAACTGTTTTTCCTCACCTAGCTTTTTTCAGCAAATAGGTGCGAAGAAAGAGATTTTCTTACCTATCGTAATAAAATGTGATGAGTATAAAAACGGTCATTGAGAAAATAAAAGGAAGAAGCCACAAGACGCATAGCAAAGAACTCCAATTACGTTACGTGATCACTCGTCAAGTCACTTTACTAGTACCCTACTTTACTTTTGAAATACATAACGTTTCTCAGAATGATTTCTAAACGACGTGGTTTGTACGTCGTATGTTATTTAGAAATACATAAGAACATATCTCAGAATGACGTCTAAATGACATGGTTCGAACGTCATTTCATATTTGAAAATACATAAGAATATATCTCAGAATGACGCCATAACGACGTGGTTTAGACGTCTTGTATTATTTTGAAATACTTAGGAACATATTTAAGAATGACGTCTACAGACGTGGTTTGGACGTCGTTTTTTTATTTGAGATACTTAACAACATTACTTATATTGACGTCTTAACGATGTATAGATATTTAATCTATGGTTGAACAACTGAACCTTGATTTATGAATAGTCTATTTATTTCGTCCCTTTAAGCCACATTTCAGAAATTACTGGCTTTCGTATGTATCTTCTAGTTTGATCAAAATGCTCTGTAGGTTTACATAGACGAATTGAGAAGAGAAGTATTATGCACAATAACACTTCATCTGGGATGAAAACTGATAAATAATGAAGCGAATTAGGAAGCGAATTTAAGCGAATTTTTGAGACGGTCACTGCAAAAAATCCAACTGTATCCGGACTTATTTTCATTCCGTATTCGTCCGTATTAAGACAGAATACGAGCATTCTGTCTTAATACCGACGTAGACGGATTGAATACCGAAGTAAACGGACTGTACTTAGGTCCGGATACAGTTGAATTTTGTGCAGTGGGTCCCTAAAACGTAAACCATATCACTTTTAAAAGATAATTATTCTTAAGTAGCTAATGATCTTGGTGCTCGCGGATCCAGCCCTAGTCAGAACAACACGAAGAAGAACTAAACGTTATAATTCTTAATAGCCTTCTGTATGAGACCCATCTTCATACAGAAAGCTATGTAAGAAATAATCAGTTTGAGTATGCTTTGAATCTCCATTTCATTGCTGTGACTACTAGGTAAGAGCATGTTCTCAGTCTGCCACTGGCTCAGACTTTGTCCTGACCCACCACTTGTAGAGGCAAAGCTTCCCCCAATACCCAGGTTTGATTGTCGGAATAAATAACAATTGGTTGTCTGTAACTTTAATAATTGATGTATATAAAGAGTTCAAACTAAAACAAGAATTGAAATAGTTTAAAATAAAATTCTAGTACATAATGAT
>JAUCNQ010173659.1:0-15221 GCA_032352715.1 Bougainvillia muscus
GTGAAACCCCTAGCCAAATTTAACAAATGACTATGTCAAGTAATGCATCGCCTCGTTGCTTTGTTAATCTCAAATATTTTGTCTTAGTCTTTGTGAGGATTTATTTTTGCGAATTGTTGGAACCCCAAGGTTTTGCGTGGACTTGCGAAATTGTCCAAAATTCGCAAAATTCGCAAATATTAATCCCCAGAAAAATTTATCACCTTAAGTTAACCTTATCTGACACAGGCTTTTCTCAGACACCTGCACGTTTTTTGGTATGACGTCATACGAATTATTTGAAATTTGATGACGACAGTTCGTAGATTTTGTATTGAATACTTTAAGGGAAGATATTTTTGCGGGAAGATATTTTTGCAGAAGAGAAAAACCGCGTATGACAATTTTGAAAAGGTTTCGCGGAATAAACTTTCCCGTTTTGAAGAGAATATGGCCGATTTAGACCAAAATATCGCCTGATATGGTCGATTCAGCACGTATGGCCGGCTTTGAAAATTTCGTGGGAATAAATTTTCGCGTATGAGCGCTTTTGAACAGTTTCGCGGGAAAAACTTTTGCGAAAATGACCAAAAAACGCGAAAACGCGGAAAATATCTTCCCTTAAAGTAACTTTCAGTCCAAGTTCAAGCCAATTTGATGATTGGTTGGTAAGATACCAGTTATTGGGCCTGTTTCATTCGGTGTTCTGAACATGTTCAGAACATTCTTCCAGAACATCATAATCCTGATTCTCAATGAAATGGACAGAACTTGTTCAGAACATCGAATACTCGCACTGTCTCGATCAAATCAAATCTGATAAACCTGATTTTCATTGTTAACAAGATCGAGACAGTTTTTTGTTTACATTTCAATGCAATGACATCATTTTTATATAACTCAAAGCCGTGGATTCCTTATTTGGAACTTTGTCTCAGCTGCCTTTGTTGACAAACGATTATTCTCGCTGAAAAACAGTGGATTGCAAAGAACAAACATTTCAACATGCCAGAGTAACGATGTTCGAAAGTGAATGAAACTCACAATAACATGATCGGAACACTTTTGATCCACCTCCAGACATCGAACAGCTCAGAATGAATATCTGAGAACATTCCGAACATAATGATCTGATGAATGAAACAAACAGATTAATGATCTGGAATGTTCTGAACATGTTCTGAACACTGAATGAAACAGGCCCATTGATTTTATAAAAGATTCCTATGGGTATTTGTGACTAGTTGCGACAAGATAGGTCATATTACAGGACCACCTTCACTTATAATTGTGAAATTTCACAAAATTCCTCACAAAAGAAAATAAGCAAGCTACCCAAAGTTTTAGAGTCGTAGCTTTTCGACAAAAGAAGTTACGAAAGTGAGAATATGGCCGCAATCCAAAAAGCACCACCCCCACCCCCTCTATATCTGGGTTTCTGGTCTTTGTGGTTATTGAGATACATTATAAATTCGATGACAGAGCCTATTTTTTTAACATCTCCTCCAGAACGAAGCAAGCCTTCTCGAAAATTTAAAAAATGCTTTACGCCATTTCTTCTCATCTTCCTTTTCAGAACAAATTATTTTTCATTCAGGAATCCCTTTAATAAATCTAATTAACGGCCAAATCTGGGCTTACTTATACAAAACGCACTCCGAAATCTGAAATGATGAAAATCATTTCAAATCTAGAAAACCTTATGTTGGTGTTGGACCACAAATATCTTTACTGTATGGCGTACGGTTATTATTTCAAGGCATTAAAGGTATAAATATTCGCAAGTATTCAATTTTCGCGAAATAACCTTGATATTCTCCACCTGCGAAATTAAATACCCCGCGAAATTGAATAAATCTTTTTAACAACATTGAAAACAAAGTGGAAGTGAATTGAGGAACGTTGACACTGGACGAAGCTAATTACAGTTATTTGACGAAAATTAGTTTAAAAACTCAGTATTTCTCTGAAATATGCTTATTTAATGATATTCAAAATAAAAAATTTACTCTACTCGCGAAATTTTATACACGCGAGATGTACATTTTGCTCAAATTCGTGAAATTAAATACCCGCGAAATTCAAAATTTTGGGAGGTCACAAAAGTTTGTACCTGCGAATATATATGCTTTTAAGGTTGTGCAAAAATAGTTATATAATCGAGGTAAGCGTAAACAAAAAGTTGCTAAAATTCTCTCTTCTTTTGTTTCTGTTGTTCTTTGGGTCTTGAGGGAATACTGTACACCGTACAGTAAAGATATCATTTCAGGTCTTCTACGGGACTTCGTTATAATTAGTTTTTTTTTAATTAAGATAATTTGTATTGACTACTTTTACAAATAGAAAATATTTTATACTTTTGAACTTTTTATTTTGATGGGGCAGTTTTTTAGAGCGGAGGTTTTGACTCTCAAAAAACTATGGTCTTTGAGGCAATTAGTGAAGTGAAACTTTCTATTTATAGACGTACCTATTGTATCCAGTGGTATGGAAATGGCGTATCTAAACCCTATAAAGGATGTGTTTGACAATGAAATGGAGTTTTTGGATCTAAACAGTCCTTGCGACAAGAATCTATGGGAAAATTATTCAGATTTTGATTGCTATAAAAACTTACCTAAGCATGACATATTTTTGACAAGCAGTGGTTACAACGCAGGTACATTGTTCAGATTTCCTTTAAGAAAACAACCATCAGAAATATCAAATATCTGTTATGATAATGAGAAAATGGATACATTAATCCAACATTTTATTTCAGAAGGAGGCAGGAATATGTTATTTCTTAAAAATGTACAATCAATTAAATTCTGTATCATTAATGAAGTTAGTGAGCTGGAGATGATTTATGAAGTTAAAGTAGAGAAAGAATCAACAAAAAACTATGGCATACAAAGACAATTGTTTCTAGACACAATGCGTTGTAACACTATGAACAAATCATTTACTCCTATAGAACTCAATCACGTTCTTGTCTTAGAGGAAACAGTTAGAAATGGCACTACCAGAACTGATTCATTTGTGTTATCTGAAGTATATGGCTATTCTAAGCAAGATGGTTTTCGAAACTTAATTAAAGACATTGATCTTTCCTATGTTCCCTTTGTATCAATTGCCTTACCGCTACAAGGTGATAACTATGGTCATGTCTACTGTGGCTTACCATTACCAGTTCGTGAAAAATCAATGACTGGGCTACCGGTACATATAAATGGCTACTTTGCTTTGCGGGACGATAGAAGTGACTTGAAATGGAGAACAATCTCAAAAGAATCCAATGAAAAATCTGCCATCTGGAATGAGCATCTCATTGAAAAACTTTTACCACTTGCTTATTGTAACCTAATGCAATTTTTATTAAAACTCGATAAAGCTGCGGATATACTTTACAATGCTTGGCCCAATGAAATGAAAGTAAATGAAAAGTGGTGTTCTTTTCTGAAGATTTTGTTTGATAAACTCTACAGTTTCCCGTGTATATTTGTTCCTACGAAACATTCATGGGTACATATAAAAGATGCTATTTTTGTTCAAGACTTTAGCTTGGATTTTGCCTCGGTTATTCAAACATTCTTGCAAAAATTAAACTATAACACAACAAATGTTCCTGCTCATGTTTACCAATCAATTATGGGAAAAGCAGAAGTTGCAAACAAAGAGTATCTCACTACGATTTTAAAGTCAGTTTCAAGTTCTGCATACATTGCTCTTACAAATGAAGAAAAACTATCCTTGCTGGGTTATTTGATCACTTCAACAACCGACCTCCAAAGGTTTTACAATATTAATATTTTTGCACTATGTAACGGGAGTTATGGTTCGATTACATCCAATAATGATAGCAAAATATACATACCAGAGAATGGTCATTCTAAAGATGTCCTTCCGAATGATGATAATGTTTTGGATTTGTCATTTTTTCAGAAGAATACAAGGCTTTTAAACATCTTAAAAGAATCTGCTGGATCTGGTGAGTGTTTATAATTTCTTGTATTGCTAATATTATGGGTTCTTTTAAGTTTTTCCTATATAAAATTCGAGTGTTTTTATCAGTTATCCTGCAGCCAAATACATCTAAGATTATAATTTTTGAGATTTACATCATTATTTTGAATTTCCCATATCTTTGAATGTATTTCTGTCACCAGTTTAGACAGAATCTGAGATTAAGTGGGTATCATTGTTTTTAACCCGATTCTTTTCAAATTATTCCTGCTAGTTCATATAACCCAGCGCAGAACACTTAGTGTAAGCTTATTTGAAAACAAATTTGTGAATATCTTAGTCGTCTGGGTCGGTTGTTCAACAGTGGATTAAATTAATCCAGTATTAAATCCGGATTGATTAAAGTAAGATTTAATACCAGATTAAGCTAATCCACATTTAATCCAGTTTCGAACAACTGGGCCCTGGGTTCTGGATTTACCCATACAGCCTTTGTTAAGTATAATTTTAAGAATCATTTTATAAGACTTACTATTCTATTTTTTAGAATGGACAAATTTGGAATTACTTGATGACTATAACAAAGTTATTGCAATGATAAAAAGTTTGTTACCATGTAGTAACTCTAACATAATCAGGTCCGTTGGTCATAGTAGTTGGCTATTAAAATTTTGGCGCTATCAGCAACAGTGGAGATTTCCTGTAACCAAACTTGAAAACATGCACCTCATTCCAGTCACTGAAAACAGCGTCAAATATTTTTACAAAGTCGAGAAAAACTCTATGCTGATGTTTCAACCAAGCAGTAGTGAATGTTTTTCTCCTGGAATGAGGTCGTTTCTCTACTCATGTGGAGTGAGATTTGTTGATGAAAATGTTTTAGATTATCAAGTTTGTTTTAAGCTTTCTCAGTCCAATATGGTTCAATACCCTACTGCTAATGGTATTATCACTTCTATCAGTAATATAAGTCAACAATCCGGGCCAACAGTTCTTTGTAACTTGGTCAGAAGTGCACCTAGTGGTGTGAAGCAAGAAGTAACTAATGCAATTAGTGAATGTACCGTCCCTTTACCTACAGTTGTGCAAGACATGGAATTATTTCTTGTTCATGGTGGATTCCGATTTACCTCTATCAGGCAGCTAAAATTGATCGAGAAGAGACACATACCGCCAAATGTATGGGATCAACACTGTCCAAATATTCTAGAAATGGAAAGCTTTCCTCCAAAAATCAGTTCTAAGATTAATCTAGGCCAATTTTCTTTTGAGAATATCATAAAATACCTATTTTCTCAAAAAGTAAATGGAATGTCAGAACGAGTAAAAGACAGCTTGTATCTATTTGTGATTAAATATATCTCTAAAAACAGCATCAAGTCCACTTTTCTATCTTATCTGAAAGAACATGTTTTGGTAAAGACTGACAACTGTAAAGTAAAAGCATGCAAGTTGTTCAAATCATCTGATGAGTTGAGAGCATTATTTTATGGTGAAGTAGACAAGTTTCCTACATTATCTTTCAATCGTCACATCAACGCATTGACCATGCTAGGTTTGAAAACAGATTTAAAAGATGTTACGGCTGCAGAAATATCAGATAGTATCAGAACTGTTGCTAGTTTAGAACCAAATTGTGTCACTAGTCAAGTTTTTAAAAAGATCAAATTACTCTTGAACATATGTAAAGATAGCAATCTGGTAGCATCTCCCTATGAAAAATGGATTCCTGTTGAGACAAATAGGCCATATAAATATCCATCAACTTTACCATGGGCTGGGCGTAATAGTTCATTAGAAGCTCCATGCAACATTAATTTGTCAGGATATGAAAAAATTGTTGGTTCCTGCACCAAAATAGTTTCAAACAGCATAAAAGAAGAATTTGCTTTTGTTTTTCCTCAACGGAAACCACCACTGAAAGAAGTTTGCAAGCACATGCAGCAGGTGATCATAAACTACAACAAGAATGAACGGTTATCCTATACAGGCATAATTCAAACAGTCTATTCTTACTTGGAAACTCACGATGTCAAGAAGGTTGTATCGATCTTTAAAGCTATGAATCTTAAAGTCTGGCTTGGAAAAAGATTTGTTGATGGAAGTGAGGTGTTGATTCAGCCCACTGTGATTAATGTTGAACCGTACTTCTTCAGAATTCCCCAAAATATCTCGTCAATGTTCAAGACTATCTATTCAAATATTGGTTCAAATCTTATGGAAGTAGATGCTTACATAGAGGTCTTAGAAAAAATGATGACAAAATTCGATGCAATGAGGGAGCAGAACTTGCACGACTTAGACCTAGCTGTTGGATTAGTTACCTTATTATCTGCAAAAATAAATGACATACCTTTAATTCAGAGGGAAAGAATTTGTATACCTGTTGAATCTGAAACAACTAAACTTCGCAGAATTACTGAGTGTGTTTATCATGACTTTGATGGTCCAAGGTCCTTCCAGTCAGCTTCGGATTACTGCATTGTTCATAAAAAGATTGGAAAAGAAATTTCAAGGAGACTTGAAATTCGTAATTTAGCTGGGGAGATACTTTCTGACGATAAGCATGACCTCTTTGAAACTTGTGGTCAAGGAGAACCACTTTTAGTAAGACTGAAAAATCTACTCCATGATTATGAAGATGGATTACCAATTGCGAAAGAGCTAATACAGAATGCTGATGATGCTGGAGCTACAAAGGTTTGTTTTTTGTATGATGAACGGGATAACGCAGAAATGAAATCAACCTTAATTAGCCCTGGTATGTCAGAATGGCAAGGTCCTGCACTATGGGTGTACAATAATACACAATTTTCTGAGGACGATTTCAAAAATATAACAAAATTAAGCGCTGGTACTAAGCTATCAGACCCATCAAAGATAGGAAGATTCGGGCTTGGATTTAATGCAGTCTATCATCTAACCGATGTCCCCAGTTTCCTTAGTGGGCAAAGTTTGGTTATATTTGACCCACATAAAAAATATCTAGGTGATGTTGTCAAAAGTAAATCTGAACCTGGTATAAGGATTAATCTACTCAGGAGGAATAAAGAGCTGAAATATTTCAGTGATCAGTTCAAAGTTTATCATGATATATTTGGAGCAAAAACAGACTTTCAGTCTGAAAATGTATCTGCTTTCCCTGGGACTTTGTTTCGACTTCCACTAAGAAACTTTAGAACATCTCAATTGAGCGAAATAACAGAGTTGGACTATAATGGAAATGAGATGCGCTTGCTTATCGAAAAAGTTCAAGAATCGATCGATCATCTGCTGTTGTTTACACAAAATGTTCGTAACATCGAGTTTTACCATCTACCTAAGGGGTCGTCACCGTGTGAGCAAATAAAATTGTTTACAGTACAAAAGAACGAATCTTCTTCTGCCAAGAATCTTGTTCAGGTTGCTGCAAATATATTGAAGCAACTAGATTGTGGTAAGTACTACATTGACCCATCTCAAATACAACGTGAACACGCATCATGGACAGTAGATATCACTGTAAGTAAAAGTGAAGAGGAAAAAGCTACAAGTCATTGGTTAACTAGTTCCTGTACTGGAAGTAAAGAAACATTTGAATTTGCAAGAAATAACAGATGTAATGGTTTCAATCCATCTGGTGGTGTGGCTATCAAGTATGTCATGGACAGTGATGGATGTCTTCAACCAGTTATAAACAAAAACTGTTTTATTTTCTGCTTTTTACCATTACCAGAATCGAGTCATCTTCCTGTTCATGTCAATGGAGCGTTTGAAGTATCAAATGATCGCAAGCATATAATTTTGCGAACTATTGATGAAAAAAACTATTATAGTAATCAAAAGCGCTGGAACAATCATCTAGCAACAGATATCGCAGAGGCTTACTATTATCTTCTACTTGAGCTTAAGTCTAAATGTGGAAAGATATCTTTGGAAAATTGGCTTGAAATTTTACCAGCAACTCCATTACCTTTAGAAAATGAATGTTTGATGGATCTTTTTAGAGCAGTATTATTAAAGGTATTTGAAGGGAACGAAAGTTTGTTTCCTGTGAAAAACCATTCTGGATTGATATGGTCTAGTTGGAAGAACATCACAGTATTGTCGCAATCTTTTACAAACGAAATTAGTGTAAGTGTTGTTTTATTTTACAACTGGGTGGCTGCTATAGAAAACTCAGGAAAGGTATGTGTGCAGATACCGGCAAGTTTTTTGGAAATAATTGACGGTCTTGGTTTGTCAAAGTACCTGGTAGTCTTTGATGTAAGTGAGTTCTACTCGCTATTCTTCCAGTATGTAGGCCACGTCAGTTTGGACAAGGGTCTTAGAAATAGCATCATAAAAATTCTGATTGGTTGTCAATCTAAATCCAAGGATCTATATCAGTACATTGTGCAGACTGAATGCATTCCAACCCAACCAAACAACACTCTAAGGTATCCAGCAGATTTGATTAAAGAAGAAAGTAAAGCATCCAAGTTGTTTGAAAGAGATGACGAGTTATTTCCTGTTGAAGAACTGTTAGATTTGACTGTTGACTTGGAAAAGCTGGGAATGAACGTTTACAACCTGTCTTGGTATTTGATACTTAATAGAGCAAAGAAAATCGAAGCTGAAAGCAAGAAATTACAAGGAATACATACAAAGGCAGACCTAGACAATAGATTAAATCAGTTGAGAGGACAAAGTGATTTACTAATTACGTTCATTTCCCTTAATATGTCTACCGTATGTCCTGCTGATATTAAAGAGGATCTTCAGAATACTCAGTTCGTATGTCCTGCTGATATTAAAGAGGATCTTCAGAATACTCAGTTTATCCCGGTGCTTCAGAAAAGTAGTGAATCACCCTTAGAAAAGTGGATGTCTGACACTGTTTATTTTGCTGCACCTAGCAATATGTATCAATGGCATTGCAAAGACCTAATATGCTGCGCAGAATTAGTTTGTATGACCGTTTATCGCGATAATATTGTTACGTTTTTATCCTTAAAATCAGAAATATTATTTTCTTCGCTATACACACAAATAGAGAGTGTAATTGAAAATCATCACGAATGCGATGCTATACATAAAGAAAAGCTTGTTGGTATTCTTGAGGAAATATATAAATGTTTCACCAAGTTTGATATTGAGAAATACTCTGACAGACTTTCAATGTTACCAATAATATTCACTGACAATAACGAATTGGTAAAACCTTGTCAGGTTTTTCAGGAGATACAGCAGCCTATTGTTGGTTATTTTTTCAAATTACCTTCCAAACTATGCACTTATCCAATTTTAGATGTACTACATAAGCTTGGAGTTAATTTAGAATGCACTATTGAAGACTATCTGTCGGTTTTACGGGACATCAATAAGGATTTTGAAATGAGAAACATACCACATTCGATCTTCAAAGATGTCGTACACCATGCAGTCCCATTTATATATGAACACCTTCAGGCTATAAAGATCGATAAAGTCATTGACATTTACCTGCCAGATCAAGATAAGATTATGCATCATGCGTCAGAGATGTGCTTTAAAGATACAGTATGGTTTCAAGAGCCAAGTGAAATTCCCGTAGTGCATGAAGCTATTTCTCCATTCATTAGCCTCAAACTTGGGATAAAACCTCTGCGTGACAAACATATTGAAAATAGCTCCATAGGCTTGGAATTTGGACAGAATGAAGATTTATGTACACGTCTACAAAACTTACTGAAAGGTTATAGCAATGAAGAAGATGTCTTAAATGAGATCCTACAAAATGCAGATGATGCTGGCGCTACACAAGTTGACTTTATCTTAGATCTCAGGCAACATCAAAATGAAAAAGTATTTCCTGGAAACTGGAAAGATTTGCATGGACCTGCATTGCTTGTTTGTAATAATGGAGATTTTACCCAATCTGATCTGGATGCTATACAAAAGTTAGGAATTGGAAACAAGAACACGAATGTATTAAAGACTGGAAAGTATGGCGTTGGCTTCAATGTTGTCTATCATCTTACAGATTGTCCCTCACTTCTTACAAGAATTGAAGACGAAGATGTGCTTTGTGTTTTTGACCCTAATTTGCTATATGTACGTGGTGCAAATAAACTAACACCTGGAAGAAGATTTAAAGATGCAAGAACTTTCTTAACAAAAAATTATCCTGATATGGCAGACATATTCCTTTTTAATGATTATGAGTCCACAGGCAAAACCCTATTTCGATTGCCACTACGTACTGCTTCTATGGCGGAAAATTCAGATATATCAAAAAATGTCTTAAGTCCAACAGAAATCCAACGTACGTTTGATTGCTTAAAGAAATCTGCTCAGAAAGCTCTGTTGTTTCTTAAAAATGTCAGTACATTGACCTTCAGGGTTATTAAGCCTGATACTTCTAAAAGTAAATATGATATATTCAGGGAGAAGTCTTATAATGTAAGAAATAACGAATTGAAGGAATTCAAATTGTTTGAAAAACTATTTCTTACGAAATATGGAAATGTGGCCTCACTGATGAAGTATCAAAGAATGCTGAGCCGAAATATTTGTTTACAACACCTCAACAACGACCAACTTGTGAAATCATATCATTTTCAGATCATTGAACAAATTGGCTTCGTAGAAATTGAAACTTTTCCACAGGAAGTTCTGACAATGATAGAAAAGAATCAGCTGTTTCTAGTTCCTAAAGGAGGTGCAGCATGTTTGCTTGATGATGAAAGTTGTGAAAGATGCGAGGAACTGACAAAAGTAAATAAAAATCATAAGATGGATTTTAAAACGTTTCAGTGTAAAAACAATGTTTTTTGCACTTTACCCCTACCAACTTCTAGTAACTTGCCTGTTCTTATTAATGGGAATTTTGTTCTAGATTATGAGACACGACGTAGTTTATGGGCAAGTATATCTGGTGTGGAGGACATGTGGAATAACACCATCATACAGTACTGTATACTACCTTGTTATTTTAAGCTTCTTGAAGACCAGGCTAAAGAATTTACAGGATGTTATGAAGAAAAGCAGTTTGATACCATTCAGAAGAAAATACGTGACTATTATGAATGGTTTCCCAAAGTTGAAGACAAAGATAAAAAAGACAGCGGAAAAGCTGACTACTGGAAGGATATGAATATTAAATTCTACAAGAAGATTTTTAATTCAAATCTGTCTATCTTGATTGTTCATAATAAAAAAGAAAAAGAAATTAAGTTATGTCAACCAAAAGACGATTTTTTTCTGATTCAAGCCGAATCTTTCCAACTTCGCAAAGCACTTCAGTCTGTTTATATCAATACTGATACTGTGCCCATTGCAGTTGAAAGATCTTTTATCAATAGTGGTTGTGATCTGGTTAGTATATCTCCCGCTAGCGTGAGAAGTAGATTAACTAAGCTAACACAAACGTTGCTACCAGGTAATTTGAGTTTAAAAGTTGAAGATACTGGTATGAAAACTGAGGAAAATCTTCTTGGAATTCTACGTTACTGTTTGAAAGAGCTACCGCAAATCAAAGCAACGATGAAAAATAAAGAAGATGTACATGATAAAGATTGTTTGGAAGGTTCGAAAGAACTACCACAAATCAAAGCAACGTCTGAGAATAAAGAAGATATGACGCAAGCTGAAGAGATTACACGGGATAAAGATTGTTTGGAAGGTTCAAAAGAAATACCACAAACCAAAGCAACGTCTGAGAATAAAGAAGATATGACGCAAGTCAAAAAGATTACGTATGATCAAAATTGTTTGGAAGGTTTACCTTTATGTCTAGGGGCTGATGGCAATGTAACTGTCTTTTCTGTAAATGATAAACGTTATTATACAGAGTATTCTTCTTTGATTGAAATGAAGAAATGCCAGTTCCTTCATACAAAAGTATTCAAAGTATTTCAAAAAAGAAAATTTCAGCATAAAGACTTTGACTGTTTTATGAAGTTTTCTATTCCCGAGTTAGCAAACTTACTGCCACATCAATTACCACCAGAATTCTATGGTTCAGAAATACCTATCCTCTTTGAAAAACAAGACAAAGTATCATTTCAATGGTTACAAGACTTATTGGAGTTTCTGAAGTCTGAAAGTAACGAAGGTTGGGATCCAATATTAAATTGGTCATTGTTGCTGTGTAAAAGAAAGGATGAAATGTATTTACTACCGGTACGCTTGGGAAAAGTTATTCTACACTTATGTACTGTTTCCAGATTTGAGGCAGAAGAATTGATAAAATGCTTAAGAGATTGCGTTGGGGTTTTTGAAAGTGTTTTATTGGTACACCCTAAAAGTAAAGAAATAGAAGAGAATGAAGACAAAGACAAAGTAAGATCTAAAGAAGACAAAGTAAAATCTAAAAAAGACAAAGTAAAAACTAAAGAAGACAAGAAACCATTATTGTACACTGTTGATTTTATTGAAAAATATTTTGGTTCAATTGATATTGACTCGGATATGGTTAATTCTTTGTATTATTCTTATCAGCAACACAATTGGTGTAAAACTGTGAAAGAACAACATGTCCACACCATCTTGACGACGTTAAGCAGAATATTAAACTGGGACAAATGTACAGAAGATATGAAATGTACAGAAGATATGAAAGAAAAAATTAAAAAGCTACCGTTATTTGAAAGGATTGATATGTCTTTTTCCTCTGCAGTTGGCGATACAATAGTGCTACCGAACAGCGACATACCAGTTTTCAATTCGAATGTTTTGGAAGAAAGGCTGAGTTGTTGTTTCCTTAAATACAAGGAAATTTATAAGGATCTCTATGCACGTTTAGGTTTTCAGACTTGTGATAAATTTGCGCTGTACGAAACGTACATATTTCCATTCTTTGATTATTTGACTGATGCAATCGTGTACGACCATATGCTGTATATTAGAGATTTCCTCAAATCAGACTTGATTGGTCTTGATGATCCTAACATAGTTCCCAACATTGATCCAAAGTTGCTCTCATTCGTTGCAGTGCTCAAACAACTCAAGTTTTTACGTTGTGGAGCCGACAGAAAAATGGCAAAGGAATGTTACGACCACTTGAATAGTCTTTTTCTCATTATGCTGGACCGGTCATCATTTCCTCCTAAAGATTATGCAAATAACGAATGGAATGTATTTTTAAAGAGGATCGGTTTAATTTCAGAGGTAGACTGTGACTTATTTCTGTATTTTGCTAGAGCACTAGAATCTGAAAGAGATGATAAAAAAGCATTGAAGTCTTCTAATTTGTTGTGCGATGCTTTGTATCATGACGCAAGAAAAGAAAAACAAGAAAGAGTATACGATACTAATTTTTTGTCACAGTTAAAGACCTTGAAATTCCTGGTACTTGAGAAAAGAAAAGATGACACTGTGGATAAAATCTTTAAAAGTAAGAACACATCACTTATATGTTATGGTATCAAAAGAGTTTGTTTGGCTGAATCAGCTTCACCAAAATACAAATATTTATGCTGGACAGTATTACCAATCATCCCCTCGTACGCAGATAGGTGGGTTAATGAATTGATAACTATAAATGAAACAAAACCTAGCCCCATACCTTTTGATAAGTTTTTAACTCATCTAAAAAATATTACACACCATTTATACAAAGTATCTTCTACATGCGTCGAAATTCCGCCAAACCTAAGAAATGAATACCAGAATGTAATGTACGAAGTATATAGTTATATTTCTGATAAAGATATAAGATTTAATTATAAGATCCCAAGATTTAAAGAACGCTTTGAAGATATTTGCTTTATTCTGGTTAACAAAGGTCATTTCATGTGTATTCCAGGAAGAGCTATTGCATCTGATATTGGTACGATCTCACCATACTTAAATGAAATGTCAAGAAAATTTGGCGCGTTTGAAGAAATTGGGTGTGCCAGGGGTTCATTGGCAAAACACTACGTCGAAGTGATTGCTGAGATATACGAGCTTTCCTTAAAAACCTCTGCTGGAGTTTTGTATGTAGATGAACAAGAATGTATATTGAAAGCAGTTGTTTTCTTAGCTTTAAGACTGCAGGAAAAACGCTCGAATTTAGAACCAAATCTTGATCTGTATTTACCAACTGTGACATTTCAAGAGAAAAAGATGGTTTTGACTAAATCTACGGAATGTATTTATGCTGATGATCTTCACTTGGAGGAGAGATTGGTCAACTTCAAAGAAAGGTTCGTTGTCCGTAGGTACAAGAAGGATACAAAACAGGATGACAAAACTAATGAATATTTAATGAAATTTTTACCAAACATTATGAAACCAATGCTTCTAAGTGAAGTTGTATCTGAAGAATTAGATAGTGCTGATGATGTGGATACCTTCGTAACACTTGGTGATGATCATATCAGTGAACAAATCAAGAACAGATTTCAATCTACAGAATTTCGAAGAATAATAGAAAGATTGATTAAAAATGATCAAAAGCTACGAAATACTGTCGATGATCTCAATGCTCTCTTAGAGAAAGTTACCAAAGCTTTGCATTCTGTTCGAGTTTATGTACTCAGAAGAGTTCAAACAAATCTTAAATTCAATAATATTCGGATACCCGGAAGCGTTGCTAAAAAGGATATTTTTATGCGGATAGAAAAAGATGTTTTGGAAATCTATTTTGCTCTCAGTACTAAGAAGTCATTTGATATGTACCTCAGTATTACCGAAAAATTACTGAAAACCTTCAAAGGTGTATTTCATGAAGAAAGTTCAGTGCTATTGCTGTCGTTAGCTTTACATGAACCTTTATCAGAATTGCCTGCTATTTTGGATTCTAGAGGTGTTTATAGAGATGACTCAGAATCGTTCCTAGACTTACAAACCCCGTCACCTGGTGATCCTGTTCCTCTGGAATTGCATTGTCTTCTTCAAAACGATTTCGAAACCTTAAATGTGAATGATTATGTGGCAAGAAAAGTTAAACAGGATAGAGAAATAATGTATATGTATGCCATTGTGAAAAGTATAGCTGGTAGAAGTGATGGGTGTCTTAGATTTCACATACAGATATCTTGTGATGCAAATGATATAGTCCAAGTACAACCGGTGAACTTGTATTCATTTTTAAGATTTAAAACCTCAGAGAACATTAAGAATGAAAGAAACACCAATTCGACAGCTATCCAGTTTATTAACACTAAAGATGATCAAGAAGACAGTGATTTGTTTGAAGAAGAAGAAGACAACAGATCATATCATAGTAAGTAGAAAACACATCTTCTGTTTGAAAATGGTACGATTCGTGATGGGAATTTTGTGGACAATCCTTAAGGACACGTTTACATGAAGACTTTCTATAGGCGAAATGAACTATCATGGCTTCTGTGATTGGTTAAATTTTTCCG
>JAUCNQ010173770.1:3370-15220 GCA_032352715.1 Bougainvillia muscus
TCTTTGGTGCCACTAAATGCCCCCCCCCCCCCCGTTTATTCTTTTTGGAAAAAAGCCCCCCCTGAGCTTATTAGGACCCCCCCCCCCGTTTATTATTTTTTGGAGTTTATAAACTTGACCTGTCTTGGACGCAGGGTATTTTTTATGCTTTAATCATTAACAATACCTATTTGGGCAAGTATTAAGCAGTTAAGTATATAAAACCATCTGAGTTGATGATACTTTGTAATTCACATCGACTGTTAATACAAGGAAGCACTAATTATAAAGCCACATAACTATTTCCTAACTCCTGTTTATTATGACCCCTCCCCCCCATTTATTAGATTTTCCAAACATGTTCCACCCCCTGTTTATTTTGTGATGTTGGGAGTGATGTTGGGAGTGCTGGAATCCCTGAAAATGCATTTCGCACAATTGTTTTTCTTGTTTGATGAAGTTGACTTTTGCAAACAAAAAACTACTGACGACATAACTTATTATTTATAACTACTGAATGATCAGACATGTGCCTTGTCTAACATTTACTTAATATTAACCAGTATAAGCACCATTTAAGCACCATCTTTCCAGTGTTGTGAAGAAAGCATATAACAAAGAAACGGCGACTAATCTCAGCTTTGTTACTGTTAAACTTACTATGTTCTTAGCTGGATAGGAAAAGATCTATATGTTGGAAACTTGTTCGAAATTGGTTCGAATAACGCTGATTAGTGATGCAAACTTAAATTTCTTCTACAATATATATTAAAATTATGCTAATATATAAGGTTTACAAACCCCACAGTATCGGTAACTATTTTAGGAGACAAATGCATCTTGTTTTCGTTAAGTGAGAACAAAGTCTTCGATCTTTACTCTCGATTTTATTTCAATAATTTGGGCACATTTTTTGGAGCCCATAGCGTTTAAATGCTTTCATTTTGAGTCTAGATACGGCCCTGGGCCTCCAAAATAAAACTATAACTGCTTGGTTCTCTAAATGAATTTTTTTACTACTTTTAGTAGTTTGAAGACCATTTTGTTGTGTTTTTCCAGTCGCTTTGTGATTCTGCTAGTTCCTTACTGATGCCTTTTTTCCCAGATCGGAGCTGATCTTACCTATTCTTTTCTGGCCTTGCAGTATTTTATTTGGCAAGGTGGTGTCATCTTCTTAGAAATCTCTGCGTCTACACAATAATATAGCCTTTGTTTATAACGGAATACTTTTCAAGCACCCAGTGTCACCATTGCTCGCAAACAATTTGAGTTCTATCCCAGTTGATTTTCACTGACCAATTATGAACCCTTCAGCCACGGTTGGTTGCAGAAGTGGACTTAACGTAGAGCCTTAATGCATGTCACTAGTCGCCATAAAGGTTTAAAAGTGAATGATTATCTGCAGCAGTGCAAGTACTACTGTGAATTATGTCTTGTACTTCCTAAGTAGGTGATACTACAATGTTGCAGCAGCCTTAAGTGCAATTGGTTAGCATTAGATAACTACAAATTATAACCATGCGACTTCTTGAATTTTCTTCTTTAGAACTTCTGAAAGTTATAAAGGCCTTAAGATTTGCTTAACCTCAGATTGTCAGTCTATCGCGTCAAATTATTGTGTAACTTGCCATGAGTTCCTTTGTGATCAATGCAAGACCTCGCATCAAGAAACTAATAACCATGATCAATTCTACTACGTGAAACACTCTCGCACAAAAGAGTTTATGGCACCGTTTTGCAAGGATCATGACTGTTTCGAATCGAAAGGTTGCATGGATTGTGAATGTATTCCTGTTTGTGCTTTTTGTGTAGAATATTATCACAGTGATCATGAGATTATCACCATCAACCAACTGACTCATAAATTCGAATTTCCAATCAAAGGCCATCTGGTGAGTGTAGAGGAAGATATTCAGTCTCATCAAGAAATGCTTAAATATGCTAAAGACGCCCAGAAATCTAGTAGGACAGAAACTAAGCTGTTGAAAAAGTATTTAGAGTGTTGGAAGAAAGAAATGCTTCAGAAATTTCTAAAGATGTTGAATGAAACGGAAAAAAACGTTATTTCAAAATTTAGCGAAGCTCAAAATGTGGCTCGTGATGAATTTCTTACTGTAAAGAAGAGAAGCCAAACTGCTATTGATGCTTATACAGATGCTCAAGTGAAAGCAGAAGAGTTGTTTAAGAAAAGTAATATTGAAGTCATTTTTCAAGCAGAAACGGTTTGTGATTTACTGGCTGGTCTACACAACCAACATAAGCTTAATGAAGACCGAAGTATACCAGTATTTACTGTGGATAAAAAGGTAGCAGTGGACCAAGTGACAGAGTTAGATAGCAGTCTACACACGGCTTTGCAGGCCACTATTGGTGAAATTACACTATTACACAATACAGATATGGGCGAGGCTGTTATTTATGGAACTGATGATTATGGTTCCAACCTGAATGAAGCCAACTTGGTAGACTCTTTTAATGAAGAAGAGATAACGAAGTTGCTCTCTGACATGAAAATCTTAACACAGGTCAATGCTTCAAGTAAGTTTTAAGTTATGTAGAATATTGAACTGGGCGTCTATGGTACGCGTTCACTGCATATGATTATTCGAGCAACAAATATGTTGGTTTTCTCTAAACGACAAATAATCATATCTAGGCCGAAACGGGTTATCCCAATTCTCATTCAGTGGGTTCCTTCCTTTTGTAAGTTATAGGTGTAAAAGTAACGTTGATAACTTTTAGAGGGTTTAATATTGGCAATTTTTTATTGCTAAATTAAGTTTTATGTGGGATTTGGTGAAGGCTAAAATCTGCAGTCTGTACATTCTTAGTTACAGCTGAATATGTCTTATGATTTAACATTTACGTTTTTGAAATATGATTGTACTTGTGGTTGTCTGGCTGAGGGGACTAAGTTATTGTTTTCCAATGAAATCCGTATGCGTTCAATCCCCACTACTGTCGGTAGCTCAAATAGGAGTTTTAAGTAGAACCAGGACCCAAAATAGGACCCACACTGATGTTCGGTGCCTCAAAAATCCTGTATAAATAATCGGCAATAATAAAACAACAATAATTAAACAACAATAATAATAATGATTTAAATTTTAGATACGGAAACAGTCAAAGATAAAACAGAACAAAATAAGAAAAACAAAAAGAACAAGAAACATAAGAACAATACGGAAGAAGTTGTAGAGGACACAATTAATCAAGGTACGAAACCGTACCATTTAAACCGTAACATGCGCTCACTTTCATGAACTCGTGAGAATTTCCTCTAACCCGCCTGCTGGTCAATTGCAGATGATAACATGTATTATAACTTTGATATCTTTAGTAACTTGTATTTTGAAACACCTTTCAGAGTGAAAAGGGTTTACCTGTAGTCCAACCTCGTACTCTATCCTTCTTATTGATTGCGATACAAAGTTTAATTTTACTTCTTGACAAGGTCTTTGATGAATGCTGGCTGTTTTTTTCCAAACCCAACACTAGACTAATATTTACAAGTTATTATTTGTACAAATCTTATTTGTTCTGCTATTGTGACTGTGAAGGTATTAATATTTGTGGGTAGTCACTTTTGCGTTTCGATGAGAATATTTAGTTTCGGGGTACTCAACGATTGCCGGTTTATCGCGTATAGCCGATTTTATAAAATTTCGCAAGGAATAAACTTTCACGTTTTGGAGATTTCGAAAGTTTTCCGCGAAAATGATCAAGGAAAAATTTCTTCCTGCCAAAATATGTTACCTTAAAGTGATCCATATGTAATCCACGTCCGAACAACTGTGAACTCTTCTGAACACGCAGTAGCTTTGACAATGTAACCTTTAACAATTTACGCTAGTTTCAGCTTATTTTTAACATTTCGTAACCAGTTTTGGTTTTTTCCTAAAGAAGGCAAATCCTCCAATCAAGAATGGTAGTCTCTTCTAACTTCTGGCTCATCATTATTAGTGTCAGAAGAAATTGATCTTTTAATATCTCTTCAACGGGCATAATGGTTTAGCTTCTTTCAATGACAAAGCTGGACTGTTTACGAATACTTTTTGTTGACGGTCCCTAGTACGTGTTTCGTGTTTATTGAAAAGCCTTGATTGAACATTTAGGATCAGTCATTCCAACGGAGGAGAAACCTGCAGATGAACAGTATTACGATGAAACAACCTACTTTCAACCAGAACAAGGTAATTTATTTATGTATTGTCAGGGCCGCATCCAGGCTTCATTTGAGCGCTACCGGTTCTGTAAATACAAATGCTAGCATTCCATAGCATTATCTTGTTGGCAGAGTTTGAGCGAGGCCGTTAAACAACGTTCATTCACTCGCAAATATAACAATATTTTATCGTTATATAACATACGGAAATTATTTGTCCTTAATAACGTTAAAACAACTTTCTTTCACTTGCAAAACACACGATCGGATGAATATATGCATCATGAACAATGTTGTCTTATCTCATTTGTAAATGTATATACATTACTAAAATATTGTTGCCGAGTTTGGGCGCCTAGGTTTGGGCGCCCATACCGGTCTACGGGTAAAAAACTACGTCTGGATGCGGCGCTGACTGTTCAATTTCCATGGGGAGAAAACTTTCAGGTATACTATTCACGTTTGGCGTGAATTGCAAATTAAACGGGGTGCTATACTCCCAAAATTTCATTTGAAATTGTCAGTGTATTATGAACACCAAGAACGCAGTCCTTGTCTGAAAAAACAAAGGGGTTTTGCATCGCGCGCCTTGCTATTTGGTGACGATTAGGTTTTGATATGAAATTCTTTTGAAGGGTATCTCCTCTCAGTGGCCGTCTTCTTCCCGTTAATGATCTTATCCATTGTCGTACTACTCTCGCAGAACTATGAATATCAAATGGTTTCATACTTATACGAGTTTCAGGTCTAATAAGGGAACGCATCATCCACAAAATTCATAACAAATTTGTATCAATTTTTATTAGTGTTTTTGTGCATACTATGATAAAATCCTTTTGTGAAAAAATTGTACAAATTGTGACACGAATTTTGTGGGTGGTCTGTTATTAAGTTTTAATTTTGTTTTAAATAATTAAATAAGGCAAAAACACTGGTGAATGGTTAAATGTATCATAAGATACACACTATTGAACTTGTGTTGGTTTGAGAAACAAATATAAATAGCTAGGGGAATAAGGAATTCTCCGTTAGGATCCATCACGCTGCATCTTTCCCCTTGAATTATGTTGATGTAAAATGTAGGTATTTTTAGGGCTTTTTACATAAAAATTGCCTTGATAATTCTAGATTTGACCCTGACTATTATCGAGTTTGAGAATATTTCTTACCGCAGTATCAGTTCTAATTAATGGTATCTGCCTAGATATATTTACGAATTCTCGGCTGTCATCAAGTAGATACAAGTCAAACGGGTAAATAATAAGGTAGGGTTTGATATTTATTTAACTTTTTATAGCTCTGTTATATTTAGTTCAAGGTTTGACCATTTTCTACCAAAATTCGACCAGACTATTTCACTCAAAGTACATTTTAAAAAGTAGGATTTAAAAAGTAGACGTGATATTTTTAAGCTGGGATAATTTACTTGATCTAGGCGTAGTATAATGGCAGCAAGTGCATGAATTATACTGAAAAGCTGGAGGGTTTGGCAAGTTTTAGGGGGAGCAGACTCCTTCCTGGGACACCGTGATGTCTTGCTGACATAAACACAGTATGAAAATCAGTGTGAATTCGTGGAACAGTCTAACTTTTTACACCATTATATTGCACTATGTACTCACTCACTGTGCTCAATTGTCCTTGAAAAGTAAGAAAATTTGGAATCTTCTTCCTGGAAAATTCGGCTCATTGTTTCAGGATGGCCATACTTCCCCTATTCAAATGGAAAACCTCCCTATTTCTCCACTAATCTACGTTATAAAGTTGCAAGAACTTGATCTTCTCCACTTTTTTAAGCTGATACGTATTTAAATCATGACATGTTGTGTTGAAATTTACTGATTTTGCCCTGGTAAAGTCTTGGAGTGTTATTTAATATTTTTTATACACTCTATTGAACAAGGTTCATTACTTATTAACTTCTCCGATTGTGCGGATACTATAATGTTGCTTTGTTTTTATTTGAATCCTTAAATTTTTAACATCATGAGTAATTGGGAGGGACTACTGACATTCTACGAGCATATAGCTGATTCTGTTAGACTACCATAGTCATAAATATATATCTATTTTTCATTTCAAGACAAGGATTTATTTCGTATGTCAGACCTGGGAGGATGAGTTGAAAGGATTGTATTTCGAATGTTCCTCCTTGATACTCTTCTCATACTCCCAGATCTAAACACATCAATCAATCAACCATATTTTTTATCAGAGGCGGACTGAGAACACGCTTTTACCTAGTCACATCACTGAAATGGAGATTCAAAGCATGCTCAAAATGGTTAATTCTAATAGCTTTCTGTATAATGATGGCGTCTCTTAAGACCATCATCATACAGAGGGCTATTAACAATTAAATGTTTTTAGCTCTTCCTCGTGTTGCTCTGACAAGGGCTGGATCCGCCACTGTTTATTACTATTTATCAATTTATTTTATAAAAAACACGACCTAAATGGAAAACTTAAATATATAGTAAAATTTATACTGATTTAGCATTCGTGTCTAAATATTGTAAAAATAAATAAAAAATAAATAAATAAATTATGATTCCTTTGTAAGGTTCCCACACTGTTTTAGCTCCTAAAATAGGGATTTTGATTAGAAACCAGGCGAATTTAGCTTAAACAGATAAAAAAGCTGCCTGAAGATATAAGGCGATTTATAAGGAGAGGTGACTCTTATAAGCACCGCTTTCCAATTTAAGACGCACCTAAAAGTAATAAAAAAAACAAAAGCGGTAAAATACCCTAAATTTAATTAATTTTTCAGAAATTTTCAGGAGGTTTTACAAAACTCAAAGTGGATAGTTTTATATTAGAAGTTGTGAGGATCGAACTCACACCAACTTCACCCTACTGGCTGTAGAGCAATACTTAACCATTCTCTGCGAGATGCCAGAAGATTCTGGCCTCGTAGAACATTACAGTGGAGCGAGTTCGCTCCCTAATTCAGACATGTGAAATGATAAACAATATAATTAATGGATAGTTTTATTTTTTTAAGGAATTTAAGGACAATTGGAAACCCTGCTTTGAATGAAGTAAACATATGTGCATAGCGTAAACATAGGTAACAGGTTTTCTCATGCAAACACTAAATGTAACTGAATGAAATAAGCATTAACAACACATAACAATAATTAGTAAGGTACCGTACACAAAATTCGTACCAATTTTCAGACAGAAGGAGTGTCTTTATGCATGCTAACTATGTTTGTTACGATTTGCAATACAATGTTGTGGACAAGCCCTACCTAGAAGATCATAGATATCTACTTGATTGCAACAAATTAAAAGGTTTAACGTATTTCACTTTCAAAAATGGCGTTTTCTGTTTTTATTTAGAATCTGCAAAATCATTTCTACAAGGCAATGATTTGACCGAGCAGTATCCTGAAAATGTAGCTTTGTGGAATAGTGAATCGGGAAGTTTGATCGAAGAAGGTAAAACAACAAACATCCTCTCATACTATTTTTAAGTTGTCCACATTTATCATATCAAGAATTGTACTATTTTCAACCGGAAAGTCCTGGAACTTTTATGAACAGCTTTTAAAAGTTCATATGTAGGATTTTTCTGGTTATTACTGTTGAAGAATAAAGTTTGTTGTGTTTTATTGTTGGATCTCGCTAACCTTGACTATAACTTAACCCGGCGAGTCCTTGAAAGTCCTGGAATAGTCCTAGATTTTAGGAAGCTAAAGTACTGGAAAAAGTGAAGAAGTGTCCCTTACGAATTCTGTTGTCTGTTCCTTAAAATATAAAAACTAGGTAAAATAACATTTGACGGGCATTTAGTATGATAAATAATATAACAGATGTTTTGGTGAATTGTGTTATTAGTAAATTTATAGTAATTTAAAGCTGATGCATTGCAATAAAGGGGAAAAAATAGGTCAACGTAACGACCGAGAGGATTAAAATGTGTGACCATAAAATAGCGCTAGTAATTCAAATCCATCCTCCTCTCTGTATTCTTTTAGAATCTCCGTTTTTACAAGCCGATGATTTCACCGACCACCGAGTTGAAGTCGAGGATTATAGAAAAGAAGGTAAAACAGTTGTAGATATACCCTAGTCAGAGCATCAAAGTTTTCATCATACATGAAGCTGTTAAAAATTAATTACTTTGAGTCTCCATTGTACAGCCCTGACTAAGTATAAGCATGTTCTAAATTAGCCTCTGATTAACACAACATCGTTTTTGAACGCTACATATTGTTTGACACATTAATAAAGTACACATTTGCAGTATAGTACCTAAGTACAGAAGTTTGACCCAAAACTTCTGTGGTTTGAGAAAACTAATTAACAATTATTAAAAATGCTCTTATTTTTGTGACCCCGGTCCCCGATTCTTGTAGAGTAAATTTTTATGCTGTTCATCGCATGGAATACACAAAGAAATGTTTTTTGAGATTGTAAAGAACGATGTATGAATATATATATATATATAAAGAACGTTCTTTTTAGATTATGATGATGATGATGACGCTAGCTCAGTTGCATCCACTGAATCAAACAATTCCCAGAAAACCCCTAGGTCACGTGCTCGTGGCAGAGGGAGAGGTAGAGGAAGAGGTCCTAATCGTGTAAGAAGAAGAAGAACTGCTAATGATAATGCGACTGAGGACAAAACTGAAACACCTTTACCAAGTTTCACCAATCCAAACATAAGTTCTCCTGGAAGTAACTTCATACGTGGTAGAGGCAATAGAATAAGAGGAACAAACAGAGGTAACATCTTTGGAGGAAGAGGAGGACCAAACAGAGGTAACATCGTTGGAGGAAGAGGAGGACCAAACATGAATTTTCGTGGTAGTGCTGTCACTCGTGGTAGGGGCAATATAAACATAAGAGCAAACAGAGGAAACATTGTGGGTGGAAGAGGAAGAACGAAACAACAACAAACATATTCAACCTTACCAATAGATTTAGCTTACTCTACAATGCAACCACTAATGTCTACTAACTATCGGCGCCTATCTGGTGCACAGTCAACACCTAACTTATTTGCTACTCAACCACAACCAAGAAATCAGATTATGTGCTATCGATGTGGACGAAATGGACATCATGTGAAGGATTGCCAAGCAAAAACGACTAATGATGGAAGACATTTACCTTAACTCTTTCCTTTTAATCGTCTCTAGAATATCTTGGTAAATATTGTCATCTAATTAATTAACCCTTTAACGCCTAGTGTCCAGTTAAATGGACATACATACTTTAACACTCCTGAAGCATTTTGCTTCAGGATTATTAAAGCGTGTGTGTGACCATTTTGTCAACCTCGTGTAACTACACCTTTTTTTTATAAGAACCATGTAAGAACCAGGTAAATTTAGCTCAGCCTCAACGTTCAGTGTTCTTTTTTTTTATGGAGTTTTAGCCTCAATTTGTTCTTACACTGTTCTTATTTTCCCCAAATTATAAGCCTGTTTGTTCTAAAATGAAGGAATTTTTCATTGGAAGAGCTTTAGCTTCAAGAAAAATGTTTTTTCATTTTACTACTTTTACTGTGCTAAAGCATCTTCTATCCAGTATGTGTTCTTATGGTTAACTGAAAAAGTTCGACCTAAGATTGTTCTTGGATTGTTCTAAAATTTGGGAGATTTCAGCCTCAACGTTCTTATAAAATTGTTCTTATAAATTTTTTCTACCAAGGAAGTTCTCGATATACTAATATAATAAGGAATACAGAACATAGAAAATATGCACGAGAGGGAATCATTGTACTTTAGGAGCAGAACCTTTATTGTTGTGCACACTACTTTTTGCCTTTCGCGAGCATAAGCTTTCACTGGTTGGGCTTTTCCTCTTTAGAGAGCTTTCCTTTGATTCATTACAGTACTGGAAAATTCTCTATTCTCCACTCCTTATATTGCAAATGCTGTTTTCAGATGATCTTTTTCCTCTGTCAGCTGAAAGTAGATATATAAATGGCTGATTTGAAAAGAACAATCTATATACACCAAAAAAGACTGGAAAAGACAGTGACAAAGGCCAGGCATCATCTCCCAGTCTAGCCTAGTATATAATAAGCTTAGATTTGTTTTTCTCTCAGGAAAGGAGAAGGAGAGACCAGGAAAATACATTTTTTAAATTTTAGTAATTCGCTTCAATTCGTTTCACAAGTCATTTCATTTTCATCTCAGAAGAACTGTCATTGTGCATACAAAGTATGCACAAAGACACTTCTTCTGAGATGAAAATTAATAGGAATGAAGTGAATTGGTGAAGCAGTTCCTTAGGAACCATTAAAAAATAAAAAATAACACTTTTTCCCTGATATTCCCCAATTCCACGACTGTCAGGCCCTTTTTGAAAAATGGTTTAAATTAGCCCGAATAAAGGGGAAATATTCAGGGGGTAAATATTTTCTCATCTATTTTGTCCAGGATTGTCTGAAAACTTTGGAGACTCTTTTTTACGGGTCACTTTTATTGCTAGAAATGTCTATTTTTTTCCCGCCTGGAAACAAGGTTTCGGAATCCAATTAACCTGCTTTCTCAAAATAAATCAACAATGCTTTTGTTTATATGTCTGGGCTAATAGTTATATACTGAAAGAACAAACACAGTTTCTTGATGGAATCATAACGTGATTTTGATAATATGTGTATTTTGAGTGTATTATAAGATGACAAGAGTGTATGACATAGGTATATTATTATATGACATTATTAGATGAAATTGGTGTATTTTTAGATGCCTTTCGTGCCCTACAGTATATGCTACACAAAAGTTTGAATAATAAAGAGTTACGTATTTTTATAGTCTGTACAAGAAAATCTGCTCAGGTTCCCAAGCTTTCCCAGACGTTCCCACACACGTTTCCCTGCTCATCTTAACAAACCCCCTATTCTAGGGTATGCGCAGATAAATATACTCACGTTCCCACACGTTCCCGTACACGTTACCTAGTGTTTTTTTTATCAAATTCCTTGTTTAACTGCAGTATTCTCTCGCGTTCCCACACGTTACCGTAGTTTTATAAAAAATATAGTATATATATTTGTTTTTAAAAAAAAGAGGGGAACGTGGTTGGGAACGTGTTGAATTTGAATATATTTTCCTGTGCATCCTGTAAAACAAGGAATTTCATAAAAACATTAGATTAGGGTAACGTGTGCGGGTACGTGTGGGAACGTGAGTATATTTATAATTTCCACTCCTGCGGGTTCTTTTAGGTAATTTTTCTCTGTTTGATCAGCTCATTTGGCAGTGTTCTCATATATAGAATGGAATCTTTATAGGGAACCTATGTCAAAATTTATGAAAAATTCAGGCAATCTTGGACAAAAATAGATGAGAAAAAAATTAAACGGGGTCCACCGCCCCCTTCTCCCAATATTAATGTTGAGAAACTGACTTGTTCTGCATGCCTCGTGTTTTGAAATGCAGTCTGCACAAAAAATCAACATTGCTAGAGGGGAGGAGGGGGCACATTCAGGGGGTAAATATTTTCTCATCTATTTTGTCCAGGATTGTCTGAAAATTTTGGAGACTTACGGGTCACTTTTATTGCTAGATATATATATATATATACTTCTTTTCTATTCCTTACTTCGGGATAGAAAAAACACATATATCAGAGATATTGGTATTGCGTTGCATGAGTAGCACAGAAATTTACAACATCGTTAGAGTCGTCCAAACTACGACAGTATCATTAATAACTGGGCTAAAAAACCAACCGTC
>JAUCNQ010173881.1:0-15219 GCA_032352715.1 Bougainvillia muscus
TGCGATAACGTAATATAGGCATATGTTGAATGTGGCAAAGTAACACATCGAAAGCATCACTATAACAGAAGTTACAGGGAGTCAAACATGCCGCGGGCAATTTGTGCCCCCCCCGGGCTTAATAGGGTTAAATAAAATCAGTCAACTTTCCAAAAGGCAGAATCCTCTAATTAGCGGACAAAACCCTTTTCACTAACGGTATCCGCTAATTAGAGAGTGCACACTGTATCAAGTTTTCTGTCCCTGAATGATATTAAACAGCGATTCATGGTAGAAGTAGTGTCTTGGGAGAAACTAAACGGGTATGAATAAAGGAGTTTACAACAACCACCATGAATTAAATAACTTTGATATGCAAACTTTCAAAACATGAAATAATGAAAGAATATATCTATAGTAGAAAGAACATAAATTGATATGTAATTAAAGGAATCAACTGTAACAATAAACATTTTTTGGCCTATAGATTTCTCTTACTGTATTCCATAAGGAATCAGTTTCTTTCAAGGATATTATGATTATAGCAGATTATAGTTGATCAGTGTCAAAAATATGCAGAGAATTAGCCCTTGAATTCATCATGTCTAAAAATGGTCACACATACTTTAAAAATCCAGCAGCAGCATATGCTGCAGGATTGTTGAATTATGTGCGACCACTTTACAACATGAATTCAGAAATTAAACACTGTTTTATGAAAGAATACTTACAGTGCAAAGCGTTGCTGGAGAAGCTAATTCCTGTACCAAAAGTTGAATAATCGCATCAGTGTACTGATTAATGAATGATGTGCACTAGAAAAGTTTAAAAGATTAAAAAACAGAAAAACAGCAAACTTTCGTTGGTTCTTATTATCACTTACAAATTTCTCATCCAATCCTTCTTAAACACACGTGGTTTTGGAAGCTAAGAAAATTCTATGAGCAAGTTTATTTCTAGGCTGCATGCAATACAAAATTATAACATGCTTTGCAAATTTGATTGTTTTTAAAATGTTTACGAACTCTTTCGACAAACTCTGTACAACAAATCGTACCATTTTCTTGGAAATGACACGATCTAAGATACTATATGTGTACTGTAGGCGATGCAGCTATAACATATGTTACACAGATAGATATAGTTATCTTACATACCTCTGATTCATATGATGATGGTAATAAGCCACAGACTTGATTCAAGGCGGCTTTAATAGCTTCTTCGGTTCGATTTTCCTCGAGCAAATTATCCAAATAACCCATTGCATATTTGCATACATCACATGTTACTACATTTTGTGGGGCTTTTTTCAGTTCTAAAGGCAAAAATATCCAGGACAATGATGTGTAGTTCATTTACAGCCAAATGTTGTCACAAATATCTTAGTTGAACACAGAGATGAGTGCTCGAAAAAAAACCGGTACATTTTTCGTACATCCAGGAAAAAAACGAGCCATGAAACGTAATGTTTATTTGTTTAAGGTTTTTTGTTTTTTTTTGGTTTTTGAGTGACATTTTAAGCGAGTTTGTTACGTTTTATTTGCACGTTGATGATTGCATTTTTTCGATGTATTTTGAATTCGTATGTTCCTGACTTGTTATTGGTGATGGAAAAGTAAAAAACTTATTTGTTTAAGAAAATCCGGAACTGAGATACGACTTAAATAAAAAATCCGTAATTCCGAGAAAATCCGGAAAACTCTCATCCCTGTGATCTTTTAGTGTCATCGTGAGTGAATGAGATATTGATATATTAAGGTTTCAATTATAGAGGACATTCAAAACTCAGTTTTTATTTTTAATGATATTTCGGAACGTCTTGACTGTTCCGTTTTCAAATTAACATCTTATCCCTGTGAACAGCAACTCTTGCAAAGTTTGGGAGGCAAATTGGAATGTGAAGTAAATTGGAATATGAAGGCAAGAGTCTAGGACTGACTGCAGTTACACTTCTTCAGTGTTGAAACTGTTACATTTTGCAAAAGAAAACTGTACTTTCTTCATAAACAAGAACTTGGCCGACTGCTTTCCAGATACTTCTTGTCTTCAGTTTGTCGTAGATGACCATGTAAGCCTATTCTGCGCGGCGTTATTTTGCTTTAGGAGATGCGGATCAATTTTTACCCATCCTGTAACTTTTCTTTTAGATGCTTGTTACGCTATGTTAAATCAGTTTTTCTTCCAAAATTCAAAATAATTTGTGACACGCGGTTTACGAAAGATGGTCGGCTTTTCTTGGACGTTGAAATTATTTGCGTTAGAAATAAGCGATAAATATTAGTGCTAGTAAATTCATCAGTGAGATCCAGGCTTCAGTATTTTTGTGGGCGGTCCCTAAATAAGATAGAGTAGACACCCCCCCCCCAAACAAATGAAAAAATTAGATATGTCAAAATCACACTTTTTGTTTACCAGATGTTACATATATATTATTTATAACAGCAAAACAAACTTAAACCTACTTTTTTCATTCTTGACCTTTGATGAACATAACTTTAGTTCCTAAATTAAAAATACAGTTCTGTATTCTAAGCATGAGAATTATCCAGGGAAAAACATACGGAATTGTCGTAGTACCAGTCAATGTCTACAGTCTACAGTACTTCAGAAGTTACACTGTAATATGAACACCCTTCTCTGAAAACCACCCTCCTTGAAAATGATATAATGGGTATTAGGATCAAAGGAGCCTATAAATTTCGTTTTACAAATCGAAACTATATTATACTTCGAATTTCAGCATTTTGTAGAAACGAAATATTCACACAGACACAAAAGCGACACTATTTGCAGATGATCACTTGCATTACTTACGGTACAAATCTCTGTGGTGTCTTTTAGTTCATCAGCGAGTAATGTTATAATTTGGCCAGCATATTCACTAACCAGAATTGTGCACTAAAGAAAGAAAGATAAGAGGTCTACTATAGTTATATAGTTGTCTATTTCTTCACATAAAACCAATCTTAACATCAAAATTGCCTCCCCCCTATCGACGGCCCTGTTATTTAAATTTCTATTCCATATTTTCATTAAGATAGTGGCACATCCCTTTTTACCATTTTTGGTAATAATGTTGCCTCCACTTTGTAGGCTTCTTGAATACAACATAGTTGTTGATAATAATTTTTAAATATTTATGTTTGTCTACAAATAAATAAATCATTACTTACTTTATAGTCACTTACTTAATACTATTATTGTTAGTTATTGTTGTTTGTTAGTATCCTTATCTTTCACAATTTGAATTGCTTGATGCCGTTGACTTAAAACATTTCAAGCAATTCTACACATATATGAGGTTGAAATTAGGCTATTAGGTGTCTTATCGACCACATGATTCTATATACAGATAGTAAAATTCTGAAGGCTATAGGTAATAATTATAAGGTTTATACCTCCTCATTAAGTGAAGCAGGAAGTCTACCACATAGTTCATCTAATCCATTCTTAATAGCTTCTCGGGTAGAATTTTCTTGAAGAATTTGATCGAGATATCCCATGGCAACAGTACATAGCTCACAAGTTACACCATCAGATGCAGACTTGACTTTCTATAAGAATAAAAATCACCTTATTTGTTATGAAAAGGAGAAATATTTCCATATTGGTAGCAAATTCTTAAGATTAGATGTCATATAACTGAGCAAGAAGTAAAAAATGGTGACATTACATAAATACGCTCGGTTATGATGTGAATAATAACTTTTACGCAGCTTCATAAAGGTCATTTCGATCTTAAATTAAGAATCATCTTGTAATAAAGATTGATAAAAACGAATTAATGAGACGAACCAAAAAAATAAAATAATTACTTAATGCACCAACCAGTGTTTTAAGCAGTACTGCATAACTGAACAATTTATCAGAAACCGATTCCCCAGACATGATATATTATAGGAATTAAACAACAAATAAAAACAAAATTAGATTTTAAGATCAAAATAAAATGATTAAATGTGTGTTGGCAGTTCAGTACCTTTGTATCTTTCTCATAATTTTCGGTAACAAACGATTCACATAGCGAAGCAAACGTACATGTGGCATTGGGGTCAAGCTTTTCGATGAACTGGTTATATCGAATGGATTCCATTTTATCAACATATGTGATACAAGTTGAAAAGTATGCTGGGGGAACCAGAGAGCAGATGTTTTCAATGGAATCCTTCACCAATTGACGTGTGAAGTTATCTTGTAGAAACTCCCTGAATGACTCTATAACATTCATGCATAATATACAAATGTTGTCTCTCGCGTCAAGCAACTAAAACAAATCATAAGTATCGCTGACAAAAGAAATGACTAATATAAAAAATGTACTTCGAATTCAAGCTAAATCAAGTTTATTTTCGTATAAGGGCGTCCCCAATTTAAGGGCGCAACCTTTATGCAGATAAGGGTGTACGGGCTTTGATCGATTATAAACATCGATGGGATATAGCGATCGTAATAAACAAATCAGGAAAAAACAGTTGTTTCATGTTTTTATTTCTACTCTTTCCAAATTCGAATTTAGTTTGTGTTGTTGAAAAAAATGCAGCCTTCAGTTACGTCTTCTTTCGTTTCTACCCTTAAAGGCAGTCTGAAATTCGTTTACCGGGCGATGGTAAATAAAAAATGTTGAGGCGGTGAGTCAGGAATAACTGGATTTCGTGAATTTAGAGAAGGTTTGCAACGATCTTATGAATACAGTTTCATTGATTCTGTAAGTTCACAAAGTTTACAAAAAATTTTAAAAAAAAATCAAGAAAAAAAGTTCCAGTAGAAAACTTTTTAGAGCCAAAAATGCTAAGAGTAAATAAGTGTTCAAAAAGCATCTCGGCATCACAATATAAACTGATCTGAAATCAAGTAAGTTGTTACATACAAGGTTTAGTCTCATATAAAGAATTCCAGTTAGCAATGCTTTGTTTCAATTTTTGAATGAGAATAAAAACATCAACAAACCGGAACTGACTATTCGTGTTATTTGATTTTTACTACCACGATGATAAAAATACAGACATAAATTTTACAAATGAAACGTTTTTTTTCACAAGAAACATACATGTTCCCTATCCTATTCAAAATAAAAATACTTTTTACACGATTATGAATAATAATAAACTTTGAGCATGTATAATGATTTTAGATTTTCCTTTACTAAAGATGTAAACAAAAGAACCAACAGAAGAAATTTAAATTAATAGAACACGCATGTTTGCTTGATTGGGAGAATTTGACGTTATCAAACTATGATTGGTTTATTTAACTCGATGTGCATGTGGAAAAGTCTTTCGTCCATTCACTTTTTTTCAAAGAAAGATTCGGTCTCCAGTCTGCAGTATATTTCAAAATTCTTGCACAGACCATAACACAGGGTTCAGACAGGATTGTTTTAAAAAAAAATGATGCGGGCACACAGCAAAATACATACTACAATAAAAATGAATACATTGGGGGGAAATGATTTCCATGTCTTCAGGATAGAGTCATTTAAAAATTCTGACTGTCAGATAGCATAATAATAAGAAATTTACTGAAGGGGTTCTTTAAAAGTTTTTCAGTACTAGGTGAAAAATGTTCCCTGAGTTTTCCCTGAGTTCCTCCTACTTACTCCATTTTCCCCTGTTTTTCACTGAAAAACACAAAAAACAACAATTTTTCCAGGTTTTTCAGGTTTTTCCAGGTCCTGTACCCGCATAGAACTATGGTTGACTGTAGTATTTGTTGAATAGGTTTATAAAGTAAGTCATTATGTTAAAATAAGCAAAGTTAAGGAAGCTCTGTTAGATAGAAGCTGAATGTGCACTATCTAATAACTTACGTTTTGATGTTAAAATATGTTAAAATATAGCGGAATCACTGTGACTAACCCTAAAAATGTACCCAGCGTACTAAAAAAATCGTATTTGTATATGGACATAGGAGATCTTCCGGTTTTATGGGACTTTTTGTATCCAGGTCCTTGTTTTGACATTTGAAAAATCTCCGAAACCGAGGAGATCTTCCGCATCGATTCACCGCGGCATCGTTTCCAGTAGATAATATTTATGACTAACAGTACCCCAATAATTTATTTCATTGACTAACCCTACCCTGGGTTTTGACTAGGCGTACCCTGGGAATCTGACTAGGCCAACCGTGGGTCTCCAAACAAAAATGTGTTCTGAAAATCCGAAGACTTTGAAATAAAATAAAAAAATTCGACAATTAAAACCAGGCCGCAGGCGTTCAAGTTTTAAATTCTAATCGTAAACATAACAAACTGTTTATGAACGAAAAGCAAGAAGAGAATACTTTAAATACGGTTTTCAGAAAAGTTTGATAACAAGACTTAGTGCAAATCTTTTTCATTTTATATGCACGTATAGTTAATCATAGTCACAAGAAAAGGGTCTCGTCCTTTTCTTGTGTCTTTATGATTTTATATATGTGGTATATCAAATAAATTTGAACAGAAGTAGCTAGAACAGAAGATTCACGTGCAACACCGACCGCAAAAGAAAAGTGTCATAATTATTTCATAGAGGTTAGGCAATTTATTTATTTGATATCCTTCTTTATACTACTTCAATAGAGTCTGTTCACTCCATTGATTGGGATCAAGAAATATGGACTGCAGCTACATCTTTCACAGCCAAACACAATTATATATTGGGGAAAACAAGCAGCGTAAAAGCTTGTAATTGAGTTACAAAATAGCTAATTTAACACACCGGAAGTCGCTGAAAGGCGCTGGCTTCCACGGCTTTGCCCTGGACCCATTGGGGGGCTCAGAACGTCCTCCAAACCCCCAGTTCGGGTTTGTGAGGCCCAAGGGCCTCAGTCATGGCACATGCGGTGCCATTAACTTCAATCTCAGAAAAAAGTGACTAAGCCAAAATTATTTCTGTATCCGCCCTTGACAAGTTCAGCAAAATTTTAGAGTTAAAAATTGAAAATATGACGTCATTATGACGCCATAACTCTAACTTTTCTTAACTCAAACTTTCTAACTCGAAAATCCTAACTCGAGAATTATCCATCTCTTTGATTAATAAAAAAAACTAAAAACCATTATATTTCAACAATATTATTTTGAATCAATGATCTGTTCGAAAACTTCCTTTTCTTCTCTTTTTTTCTTAAATTAAATAACTGTTGTGTAATTAACAGTTAAGTAAAGCAACGACGTGCAAATAAGCTTTTTAAAGATTTTTCTTCATATATCTGTCATTCATTTCACATACAGTTATTTAAAAAGAATTTTGAAAAAAAGGTTGTTAACAATGAGATGAGAACCACATGCATATAAGTCTCAGGAAAAATATATTTCACTGAGGAAACTTAAAGCGCGCCAGTGTTCATGTACAAAGCTTGTTCGATAATAGTTTACTCTTATTCAGGAAGTTAATCAAAAATAAGAAATGGATAGCTTTTGATATTTTTATAAAAAACTAAAAACATGTTTATAGGTTAGACAGTTAAGGCGATACAAATAATAATCTTCATGTTTTATGCCTTTTCACAATAGCAATTATCCGGTTTACGGCAGTCGGTTAGAACTTTGCTCTAAAGCCAGTAGGGTAAAGTTGGTGTGAGTTTGATCCTCACTACTTCTAATATATAGCAGTCATCCCTTTATCACATTTATCACGTTCACATCCTAAATTAATAATGCAGATATACTTATGACGACTTATACTAAGTTTTACTCGATCAACACTACGAAATAATAGTACCAGCATATCAAACCATCAAGTGGATAAAATCCACAAACCAGCGAATAATACTATTTCCAAAGTTCATGAACTGAAACACTGCCTGAGAAATACAACTAATCAGGCACTAGTGTGAGGTGCCACTAACACACTTCATACAAACCACAAGAATTGTTCTAACCGGTACGACAAACAATAAAAATCGAAATTAAAAATGAAATTGTCAACATCTCAGTGATACATAAGCAGGTCAGTTTCGAATCCTATTGCTAGAATGACTTATGTATCAGAGACTGAGCGGATTCACCCGCTGAAGAGGTCCAAGTAATGGTCATCAGTAGCAACACAGTCTCTTAGATCTTAATTGAAATGTAACAACAGACATGCTCACACACTGAATCACTCACTCCTCACTCACTCATCACACTCCTCTGTACATTTCCTTGTTTGCCTTTCCATGGAAAAACCGAAACACTGCCTGAGAAATACAACTAATCAGGCACTAGTGTGAGGTGCCACTAACACACTTCATACAAACCACAAGAATTGTTCTAACCGGTACGACAAACAATAAAAATCGAAATTAAAAATGAAATTGTCAACATTTCAGTGATACATAAGCAGTTCAGTTTCGAATCCTGTTGCTAGACAGGCTTATGTATCAGAGACTGAGCGGATTCACCTACATACGAGGCCCAAATAATGGTCATCAGTAGCAACCCAATCCAACACACACACTTAAACAAAACGCTGCAAGAATGTTCAGGTATGTATGACCATTTGTTAAGGAGGAGTTCATTTAACAGTCTGACTCTCTATTTAACGTCGTCTTACTGCAAATCGCAGTTATTACATTTATAATATGATATACTGTAATAGCAGCGACAAAGCAATGCAGGTATTTAAACAATACATTTCAAAGAAAACAGTTTCCTTAATCAAAAAGCACAAACAAACCATTTATGTAATTTTTTATTGCTATTATTTCTTCAATGCTCCAGTGAGCTGAAGTGCACCCAAAAGTTTGGCTAGTAGGCATACTCATATTTTTTTCTGATTCGTGTAATGGACTTTTTGCGTTGTGTGATGTTTGTGGGGCTGTACAGTCTTCTTTAGAGGTAGCTTACTGTTTTCTACATTGTTCCATACAATACATTCAATAGGATTGATATATGATAAAATAAGATAAAAGATCAAACTCTCACTGCCTTTGTTTAAAGTGCAGAGGATATGAAAATTCTTGCTTTTAAAAGCAATCGATTTTATCAAACATTCTATTTTACTTTGCAACATTGCACAAAGCCCTCGTAAAAGCAGCTAACACTTTTGAAAAAGATTTGACGTTTACCTAAAACAGTTATTCGAAGCAGCATCAACGGTAGATCAGGTGTTAATAAGATTAAATATAGCAGCTAGAATAGATTACGCGTGGGTAAAGGGTGTGTTGGTCTTTTTTCTTGAAGTGCTGAGTGATTTATGTAATCTCTGACATACGCTTTGATAAATAAATGGAATCTACACTTAAAGATTACATGGATTACATACGGTTTTTCTTATGAAAGATGCTTTAGGCATTTTATACTAACCTGTGGAATTTCAAAGGGCAAACCCATACTAATCTTGACAACATCTTTTGTAGAATGTGGTTCTACCAACTTATGAGCAACTTGAACGTTTTTACATAACCCAATCGAAGAGCAAAATTGACTTGGATCAGCTGTGTATTGTACTAACCAGTTAACCAATTGGGGACCATAAATGGTCATTAAAGCGGAGCACTTAAAAAACAAAGCATTATTAGCTAGGTCATAGTTTGCTAACTCTTCTAAATTACATACTATTTATTTTAGACGAATCATACACCAAAATAATTAACACTTAATTTTGTAGCACTCTGTAATCAATACCCTAACCAAAAATATTTTAAAGGTATATATATTCGCGGGTAGGAAATTGCGCGACCTCCCAAAAATTTGTATTTTGCGGGTATTTGTTTTCGCGAATTTGAGCAAAATTTACATTTTGCGGGTATAAAATTTTGCGAGTAAGGAATTTTTTTCTATTTTGAATACCATAAAATATATTTCAGAAAATTACAGAGTTATTAAACAAATCTTTGCCAAATAAAACTGATTAGCTTCGTGTAGTGTCGTCCCTTCCACCCATTCACTTCCACTTTAGTTTCCAACATAGAAAAGATTAATTAAATTTTGCAAATGGAGAAAATCAATGTGATTTTGCGGGTATTAATTTTGCATATTTGAGCAAAATTCGCGAAATTTAATACTCGCGAATATTTATATCTTTTAAAGGTAAATAATGTTACACTAATATAAACTGATGTTGGTGAAAAAGACTACAGTCAGGCCTTATTGCAGACCTTTTAAGGGTTCAACTATCAGAGGTTACCCATTGAATTATGACGAAGAAATGGCCCTTTTATGTAAAATAGTCTTTAAGTTTTCAAATAATCATATTCTAGATTAGGTCCAATCTCGTTTTACCAATTTAAATATTGAAATATAAAAACCACTTACCTCTGGTGAAATTGAAGATGGCAAAAGTGAACAGGCAGACTTCAAATAGCTGAGTATTGCAGTTTGGGTTTCCTTGTTACTAATTAGCAAATGTACTGTGCCAACATATTGCTGACAGGTCAAGCAGTAATCAGCGTTCACCTATAGTAAAGGAGCCTGAATTATCAACCAGTTTTTTACATTTATTGTGAAACTCATGTGATCACCAGTTGATGTACAGTAAGCCTTTGAGTGATCACTCCTAACGGCCTGTGAGTAAGATAATATTTTGGTATTGCTATTGTTAGCTACATTATACAACTACTTAGTCACGAGAGTATGACTCTTAATGGATTTAAAAGCTTTATTAAAAGTTTTGTTCAGGTTATTCTTCAATATTAGCTATTTAAAATCGGCCTAGGTAGCACAGTGGTTTTTCAGTGATTTTCCTGAAGATAATGGACTTGAGTTTGTTTTTTATTTGCACCTAAAAACCGAAGATTGATGTTATCCTCTTAACTGTCGTAACATGACTGGACTGAAAAGATATTTTACCGTATTGAGCAAAGCCTTGTCTAATTATCACAACATGAATCAACTTAAAAGTAGTTGCCTAAGTTTAATTCCGCGCACGTTTTCATTGTGGAATTCTCTCTCTCGTAATTGCTTTCCTGTCGCATATGATTCAAAACTACTACGTCATAATTCGTAAGGGGGTCTTAGACCCCCTTTTTAGAACACCCTGGCCTTTTTTCTTTCAACCCCCTTTTTTCTATGATGTGCACTGTCACATTAAGATTAATTCTGAAAATTCTTTCGTTACCTGAAAGAAATGTAAGACGGTGGTACTTAGATTAATAACAACGAGTGTTTATGTTTGGTCATGTTCATGTTTCTGAGAGCTATTATATAAGCCAAAAGCTAAAAGATTCTGAGGGGGGCTTTCCCATCGACCCCCACTGGGGGGCTTAAAGCACCCAAGACCCCCAGCTGCAAGGATAATCAACCTATGGTTGATTTGGTGCTGCTAAGCGGTACTACCGGTGCCCAAATTAAATTCCTAGACCAACCCTGGCTTCCCCCAAAAGATATATCCAGCTCTTCAAAAAAAGGGGATACGAACTACGAAGGTTCATATGTAGCTCATTATGTAGTAGTGGTCTCTGAGTTTGTTTTGAGCGATCCATTTAGAAAAAAACAAAGACCTACACAGAAAGTTATCTGAAAAAATGGTTCATAAAATGAGGTGAAATTAGAGAGTATGACTAACTCCTGTTAAGACAGTTTTCACAAACAGGCAAGATGAAAATCATCTTGAGAGGAGATTCAAGTCAATTGGGTTGATGTTTATACAGTCAGTTTATCTAGGTATGAAAGTAAAGAATTTCTCAACCCTCCTGAAACTTCTCTCATTCTGGCATTAGATAGAATTTCATTCATTTGCAGAAATAAGAAAAAATTTTTTGATACACCCAAGTATGTAATTGAAAGACATACTGCTTTTTATCAAAAGGGAACACAATGCATACCATATTGAAGATTTTGATTTGCGAACTTATCAACTTACTATTAGTTTTCAGTTGACTATAATATTAAAAATACTTTTTTCACTTCAGTTAGTTAGGTTTTAAAAGGCCTATTTATCGGCTTAAAACAATCCAGGCTAAATATAGGAACATAATATTTATCCTTACCTTCTGTTTTAATAGAGTGGTATAGTGTGATACATCAAGCTTGTTTAGTTTCAAGTTCTTACTAGAACACAAGCCAATCATTGTACACAGTTGTTTTGGATCAGCTGTATATTGAACTACCATTTTAATAATGGTATCACCATATTGATCCACAACAGCAGAGCACTAACATAAAAATTATTTTAAACTATGGAATTTTGTAATGACACTTATACAGAAGAAACAAGCATGTGTAATAAGAACGAACATCTGTTCGAACAATTACATTCCTTTTGAAAACAGCACAGAAAAGACATCAATAGTTTTATCGAAACTATTGTTAAAAAAAGAATAAATGAACTGGTAATTTGGCTAGAGACAAATAGGATGAGAAGAGTGTTTACAACATATGCTTATGTTAAGAGACGAATTAATAGGAGATAGAAACATTTTTTTCAGTTTTAGAATAATGAAGGTACAGGGTCATTCTGATTACAACAACAAGTAATGTTTTCCTGATTTTAAAGATAACTTACACCAGAACAACCTAAAGAAATCATCTTATACATATCATACAGCAAAGGCACATTTGTATTTGCATCTATTAAACAATTACCTCACTCTGAAGCGCTGATGGCAGCATACTACACATTGTTTTCATTGCATTCAGTATCTCAGCTTCAGTAGCATTGTTTGTAAGTAACATGTGGACTGTACCAACATATTGCTGACATAAAGTACACGTATCATCCTAGAAAAGTACAAATACACAAACATTCAAAAGTTTATAAATTCGAAGACTGCAAGAATGCATGAAACATTAAGTTCCATAAATACATGGTATTGATTTTCCCAATCTATATATATAATATATATACACTATAGATCAATCTACCAAAAATGCAAACTTTGCGCATACACAAAATTTAAAATTATCCTTTAAAGAAACAATATGCTACCAAAAGAGAAGTTAATTAAGTGATGAAAAAGAAAACATTTCATTTATTCACTTTTATCAGTAAAAGCCTAACTACTTTTTTCTAAGCCTTTTTCTAAAAAATGGTGATTTCCCATGCAGCAACAGTTCACCACAACACTGTCTACATTGATGACGTTTCAGTTTAACATACTTTATTCACTGCAAGGCCATTTTCGCAATATACCTTGTCAAGTGAATTTAGGTCATGTCTACGTTAAAATTTGAGCACTGCCTCTTGCCGCTACGGAAATCTTTCCACCTTTGGGCAGTTTTATTTCAATTTTATAACGTCTTAAGTACCTTAATGGAAGATATTTTAGCTGGAAGATATTTTCGCGGTTTCACGTTTTTTTTGGGCAAATTGCGAAATTAAATTCCCGCAAAAACGTGCCTGATTTCCTCCACCCCGAAATTAAATTGTTGCGAAATAAAAATTTTTTTATGAAAAATATGATTTACTAAACATAAAAACAACATGTTTTCCACAAATTTAAGGTTTGAATTTTTTTCTTCTTTGCCCAATATTGTGAAAATAAATTCCCGCAAAATCTTTGCATTTGTTCAACTGCGAAAAGTGCAAAAATTCCCGCTAAAATGCAAAAATTTAGCGGATTATTGAAGCCACAAATTTAATTTCCAGTGTAAATATCTTCCATTAAAGTAATCCAAACTGAATTCGCATCAGCAACTGGCTGAAAAATCTGTATTATGCCAAGCTATTTCAAAAGTTCTTGCTCCTTACGGTTTAGGAGTTTTAGAAATGAACAGAAGCTCACTTTACTTTTTAATTGACCTTCATACCTGCATACAGTTTGTACATAAATTTGTACATATGCTCTAAATCCAAAGCGTTTCCCTGAGTTAACAGGAAGAGTGAAGTAAAGCAAATCAATGAAGCTTATTAAACCAAAGAAATTATAGAAATAAATAAGCAACAACCACAAATGTGATAAATGCAGAATGGACAAATACATTAATGTACATAGTTCATTCTGCATAAAGGACATTTTGCAAGTAATCTGGGGTACATACCTCTGCTATTAAACTTTCTTTGTGCCATTGATGTTCCTTGCAGAAGCTTGTAGCATGACATTGTTTTGCTGTAGCTTCATTCTGACACCAAAACTTTGGTCCTCGGATTGAGCACTCAATTTCTTTGTTATAATCAACTTTCTGCGACGATACTAAATAAAAACGTGTTTTTCAAGTCCATCCACACAAAGACTAAGTTGAATCTGTAACTCTGGATAAGAACTCATAGTTATACCAGAGTATATACTGATATCTGGTCCCTTTTCAATTTGAAGTGAATTAACTATGATTTAACAAATTCCTTGAAGCTACATCAAATTTGTTTCCTAAAATCATACCTAATCATACAGGCCTCCCAGAAACAAATTACCTCTTAAAAGTAGGAAAGCAGTGCATTTCGTTGCTAAAAAACAGGATAAAGCAGGATAGTTTTGGTTGAAAAACAGGATAAAACAGGACAAAATCTTTTTTTTGCATTTTTTCGGGATTGTAATAACTGTTAAATACCATATGGTATTCTATGTTTACACAATATAAGTAATTAGAAATAATGATAGCTTTAAAGAAATATTTCATGCTGATTTTATGCTAAAGGATAAGCTTATTACCTTTCGTGGATAAATTTTCGCATGAAATTAATTTCGCAAACGGCTGTAATAAGCATATTCCGCTTGTATTTTTTACTTTTTCTCAACTACCTGGAGGAAAACCAAGAAATAATTTTCACAAGATGTTGTCCTTCGCCAGCCTTGTCATGATGATGTTGAATACAAAGTATATATATTTTGAATCAGTGCAGTATGAGCGTCCGCTTAACAGGGTAGGTTGTGGGTTTAAAAGGGTAGGTATGTTACTCAATGTAAATTCAGCTCTTTGAGACTCAATATGCCCATTATAATTCATAAACAGTTACCCCTGGGTGACTTGTACTTCCGAGAGCCAAAAATAAATCGTGTTTCGGGTGGATTTATTTTCGTGAATAATCGATTTTGTCACGTTTCATGTAGGTTTAATTTCGTGAATTGTACCAAAACTTTACTACACGCAAAAATTTATTGACATCAGGTATTTATATCATTGAATTTAAATGTGCCAGACAATTGTTGCTTTAACATTTCAGTAGAATGAGCTGAGAAGCTGACTGAGACACTTCTGTTTATCAAAAAGCTTCCCAGTACCTACTGCACATTGTTTACATGGTTTTGATAATATTGATATTTCAATTCTAGGGGATAGGTCGATGAAAGTTAAGTTACATTCTGAAAACTGGTAGTTGAAATTTTTTATAAATCAATGAGTTAAACAGTTATAATAAGGGATATGAGTCGAAAAATAACTTTTTTATTTTAATTTTTAAT
>JAUCNQ010173992.1:0-15211 GCA_032352715.1 Bougainvillia muscus
GAAAAAAACATTTAGATTATTTAGATTAAATAAAAAGATTTCTTTTATGCGCAATAAAAGGCTTTGTTTAATATTTTGTCATGAATAATTAAAATTTCAGAGATCAATGTTCAAGATTGTTAAGCCTGGTTCACACCTGACTATAAGGTCATGCCTATGAAGAAGTGTAAAATTATTAAAATTTCTTTGGCGTTTTTTGCCTGCTGTCTGCCACTGTAGACATAGGAAATCTTTCGGCTTTGAGGCGGTTTCATTTCTTCTCTTGATCCCAAGAATCTTTGGTTTGATGTGGACTGGTACCTTTTTAACTTAAAATTTTGAGGACATGCAATCTCTTCGCTTCTTTTCATATTAAAATTGGTAGAGATTGGTAAACTAACAATTTTCCACTGCAAATGGGTTGACTGACAAAGCAATTAACGCTGGAAAGAATATTATCATTTGTTTTTATTCTATAACTTTAACTAATACGAACCTTGGGGTGTGCCTTCGAGATTGCCATGTTTGTTATGTTTCTGCTATATCTTTTTTATCTCTCATGGCTAAGCTAACCCCCTGAATAAAAATAACTTACAAACATTGGCGCATTGTTTTAATGAATAGAATCTGAAGAAATTCAGGAGCCGTAACTGCAAACCGAAAATTCGGTTTGCAGTGTCTTTGATCAGGTGTTAGTTTGCACTAAATTTCAAGTTCTCCTAGTCATTCTATTAACGGGAGTCGGTTCGAGAATCGACTGGAATTCCGCACTTGTTCCTAGACCACCGAAGAGTTCACTAGTCTACTTGGACCTGAAATTTAGAAATATCACAAATGTTGTCACGAAAGATAATAAGGTAGCTGCTAAAAGTCGCAAAATCATGCTGTTCAGGGAAAAAGTGACAAACAATTCACTCAACCCACCCCCGTGTTCTAGTTCTGTGTTTCCTTAAGTTAAATAAATCATCTCCATTTTATAGTAGAAATAAAACAAAAAATGGACATGTTCTTTAGTAATAAGATATTCTTTAACAGGTTGCAGTGTATTTCTTTGTTATATTAGGACACACATGATTGTTTAAAAGCTCTAAAAACTGCTTTTTCAAAGAAAATACCTTCAGATACTACTAGACATGCAACATTTGCACACGCATTGCTATCGTGGGGATTGCTATTAACTGTTGCATCCCAGTCAGTTATTGAAGAACAAATACTCAGGTAAACATACCTTTTAATCTCCCTGGTTTACTTGATCTTTGATATCAAACTCCTATTTTTAGAATGTTATAATATATCTCTCTATTTCTAACTTCTGGTTAATTGGTTTATGCAATTCTTCTATAGTACCGCCACTTCTTCAAAATTGTAATCGGTACTTTTACTGAGCTAATAGCATTAGGCACATTAGTGCTCCCCGACTCCTAAGTTGAAAGATCTAGTTATTTATTCTCTCTACTTCTTCTTTCTCACCTGAATTAGCTTTATTATAGTTCCTGAAAACTGGTAACAAATGATACGTCTCTCATTGTACTCATTTTTCTTCTAAGTGTTCTAAGTGTCTCTAATTGTACTTATTTTTCTTCTAAGTGTTGTTGGAACAATATGTAGACTATTGGAACTTGGTGATTTGAACCTCCGTATTGCCGCTGGTGAAACTGTTGCATTGGTTTATGAGTTAGCGCGTCAATCTGGCGTTCATCTTCAAGGACCTGTCAATACATTGTATGCGTTGCTCCGGGAGTTGGCGAATGAAAGTGGGAGACACAAGGGCAAGCGTGAAAAAAGACAACAGAGATCAAGTTTTCGAGATATATGGAAATATGTAGAGGTGAGTAGGTCGTGTACTTCTTTAGTCTACCATTCCTTAGCCAGTATTTACGGACCCTACATTCTTTTGTGAGTCTGTATGACTTTGCAGCAAAAGCTTTTCCCGTGACGTCATCGAGTACCATGATCTGGGGTAATTAGCTGAAGCGCGAAATACAAATGTCCAGAAAGATTCAGTCTACTCTTCTCAGAAATGAAAGGACGAAGATAAAATTGAGGTTTCGAAAATGATTCCAAGAAGCTGTTTCAGTGTCCCTACTACTGGATACGAAAGTGTGGGTGCTCAGGTAGCCAGCCCCTCAGCAGGAAGGGGGACTTGTTAGAACATTGGAATGTTTTTCAGAGGAGCATGCATAAAGAGGAAAGAGATAAATTTCAGTTAAATCTTTCAATAAAGGTCAGAATATATGTCAATAGGTACTTCAGGAAATTTCCTGGCTAGCTTAATCTAGCTATCCCTTTCTTCTTGTCTTCTACTTCCAAGTCTGCGTTATTGTACCTTGCCATAATTTGGGTTTTAATAGTTCTCTCATAGAATTTGCTGAAAATATTTAATACACTAACTGGCCTATAATTACTAACGTTAAATTTATCTTTTCCACCTTTATCTATTGGAGAAACGAATGCTCTCTTGGCTCTAGCTAGATAAATCGAAAGACGAAAGCTGCTGTTTATGGCATTTGTTAGTGGTTTGACTAAATAAGGCTTTGATAATTCCACCATTTTTGCCGTTATCTTATCCTCTCCAGAAGCCACTCCAACTTTGATATCGGTAAATAATTTCGAAATTTCTAACTCCGTCACTTCCTTAAAAACAAAAGGTGTCATCTTTGTTGTTTTACTGTATTCCAAAATGTCTTATTATTAACAATTCCTTTTTCTATTATTCCATTAAAATAATCTCTTACCGCTTTACGTTTGATCTTTACGCATTTATTCCTCTGTTTTCTATACTTGGTTTTATTTTCATTCGTCTTATCTTTGTTAAAATTGTATCAAAGACAAGCGGATTCACCTACAGAAGAGGTCCAAATAATGTTCATCAGTAGCAACCCAGTCTCTTATAGTTCTTAATCGAAATGTGACAACAGACACGCACACACTAAATCACTCCACCCACTCCACCCATTCCAGCCACTCCACCCCAGCCACTTTACCCCACTCCACACACTTCTCTCAACCCTCCCTAATGAACAAACTCCTACTTAATCAAACAGTAGACTAATGAAATCCTTAGCAGTGGATCCAAACTGACCAAGAACTTCAAGTCTACCATATGACTTCTTCAACAATACTATCACTCTATCCTTATCTGCACCCTGCTTGAACATATGTCTCAATAGAGAAGACACAGACAGACGAAAGTTCACAATATCAGAAGATGTTCGTGCAATGCGCAGGACTTCTGCACTTATTGTCCATTAAAAGATCTTAGAAGGCGTATTGCTACTTTTGTGAGGCATTTGGACAATATCAAAAGGGGAAGCTCTTATTAAAAAGCTTAAAATCAAAAATCCTATTATTAAGAGAAATATCAAGATCAAGAAAAGAAGCATTGGTGTTACCATGCTCTTTCTTGTGTTCAAGTTCTGATGGATATATTTCTGCAAAATGTCTAAAACTCACCTCGTTCATTGATTTATGATCGTCAATAAACGTGAAGGTATTTGAAAACTTCCTAGCTTTAATCATATCTGTTCTTTTGAAGTTCTTTAACCAAGTACATTCATAGTAGTACAAGAATAGGTTAGCAAAAAATCAGGATCTGATCGGGATACCTATAACCTGTCTAAATATAGTTACACACACACACACGTGCCAATGACATGCCAACGACACGACACGACTCACCACATGAATTTCATTCACAGTTCCTCGACCAAACTCGCTTGGACACTCACACCAACTATCACAAAGAGTTTGATACTGAGAATGCATAATGACACTCCTTTATCGATGATAATGGTGCGATTCGCGTTTTTTTTTAAATACCTTTTGATTGCCTCTATTAAATTAGCTGAAATTTTAGAACTTTAAGTATTTTTCTATTAGCTACCAGATAGCGAACGCTGCAGGATTGTTTATGTACGCGTGACCATCTGATGGACATAAGGCAGTAGGGATCATCGAAAGCACACACCATCCCTATACCAGAAGAAATTTCCTTTTGCATACTGAGTATGCAAAAAGCAATCCCTCCACACGAAAACAAATACGAAGTGGACAGCAAGGGTTAGCAATGTTAGGTTGTTATATAGTTTAACCCTATTACTACGGGGGGGGGGGGGGGGGTTTGGCTGAAACTGCCCGCGCCATGTTTGACCCATGTTTGATCTATATTACGTCATCTGTAAAAATTTCAGCGTTATACCATGCATGGTTTTCAAATTACTGGCTATTGTTTGAAACCACCTCAATTTACAGCACTTACTCCCTCAGAAATTCCTGAATATTGCAATTGCAGTATCTCGTTCATTATTTAAGATTAAAAGAAATTTTAATCGAATCGCACCCTCGGTAGTTGAGAGTGTAAAAAAAGCCCGTCACCCAATAGGGTTAAACCGATAGGGCCATGCGATAAGTGAGTAGTGTGACCTGGGGTTGAGCATTAGGTCATGTATAGCCAAGGGAGATGACTCCGATTCAATTTCTTGCATCAGTATACTATGCAGACAAGCTGAGACTACCGATTTATCATTTCAAAAACCTAGTACTCTCTATATGTGACAAAATTTGCGAAAAAGGGACCGTGTTATTAAGCATGCCATGTTACAGAGAAATGCACGCGTGTGCTACAAAAAATGCTCAAGTGTGCATTATAGCACGGTCAAGTTTTATGTACCGTGCATATTAGCATGCTTGCCTTTTATTACGTATGTTATTTAGCTTGCTCAGCGAGCGTTTCAACACGCGAGCATATTAACACATGGACATAATAATAAGAAGGTCATTCACAACCAAGTAACAACAAAAAAATGTTCCACTAGGAGATAGTAGAAGAAACCGTTTTTCTTTTTTAAAAATGGTTTTAGACGGTTTTAAAACATTGGTTAATGTTAACGCTCAAAATCAGGTACTAATTAATCTAGACCAATGTAACGCATGACAGACAGTTTTAAGACGCACAAACATTCGAATGTTCTTTGTTAACAATGTTATTTCTTTCGGTTATTTCAAAAAAAAACACAGTGCAGTTCGAGAATCAAACGTGTTGCTCGTACGCTGACCTTAAATTTGTTTAAAAAAGAAGATCTAGACTGGAGTTGTAGATTTTAGTGTTTTCACTGAAAGTCTAGAGAAGATCATAAAACTGATAATTTATTTAGATTCGGGTGAGTCGCTTCTTAGAAATCAGGAAGATAAAAATAACGAGGCAAAGAACAAGAAGCTAAATTTCTTATAAGAAAAACAACGTGGCATAATTTATCTCGTTCTTTAAAAAGTGCTTTCTATTTTGATGCTCTAAATAGGGTAAGCCTCGGATTTCGAAACATTAACAAATAAACGATTGATCAATGCAGTGGCAGATTCAGAACATGCTTTTTGACGTAGTCACAGCAGTAACACAGAGTCTTTAATTTTAATTGGTTTATGTATGAAGATGGATCTCTAAAGAACCATCATCATACATAAAGCTATTAAAGAATTAAAACTTCTAGATTGCCTTCGTGATATTCTGACTAGGACTAAATCCGCCACTGCAATGAAGAAAAACAACAATCATTTTTTGCATCCTACGAAGACCCTTGACACATTAAGAGAAGTGATCTTTCGTGTTCTTCTTCTGTCTCAGCTCGTCCATCTAGACGGTATTCATCCTCCATTCTCTTTAACTTAGTATCTTTAATAATAACTCGAAAAGTTCAAAGATAAGAATTGCACTCGAACGTGTAATTTAGTTTTCCGAATGGTCTAGCAAATATGTACGATGTGTTTAAAAAACAAACACGTGTGCTAGAAAACCAGCATAATAACACACGCGTGCAAATTAATTAAGCCCATTGGGCATATTTGCACGGTACTTATGACACGCGGAACTTTTTAGCATGCAGTCTGTGTTTATAAACACGGTCTAATAACAACACAGTCCCTTTTCGCAAATTTTGTCACATATTTGATTCCTACAATCTCCCGAGTTTGTGATATATACTTGCAAACTGCAAATTACATTAAGCCAAAAAATCTGCTTGTTACAGCAGAAAGCTACCATACAATCCCTCGATAGGGTGAAGGATAAGAAGACTTATGTGATAAGTTATTGTAATAAATATGAAAATCCAATGAATAAGTGATGCTGATCAATGTTATCCTAGTGGGTATGCAGTTATGCAGGAGAAAAATCACTGGGTATGCAGCTATAGGATAAAATCAGTGGATATATGGTTATTGGGTAACACCAGTGGGTATGCGGTTATAGGATAAAATCAGTTGATGTATAGGTCCTCCTTCTCTTCTTTCTTCTAAAACTTATCCTGAGCAAGAAGTTTATCCAGCTCTTACTTAAATATTTCTGGCTCGAAAGAAAACGGCTTCAAGGATATAATATCTGGTATTATTCTCAGTAAAAATAAAAGCAAACCAACTTCAATTAAATCACCTAATATATATATATAAATTTTATTAATCTCAAAATTCTAGAGATATTATCTCAAATATAAATAGAAGTATATCGTTGATCAATTCCCATCATATTTGCTCATTGCATCGTTGCAAAGCGTCTCAATTGTCTTGTCGCTGTTCTTGATAACTTGCTGAAGGAGATATTGTGAATGGCGTTCCTTTTTCAGGTATTTTTCCGCATTGAAGAGAAGCTTTTTCGTACTTCGATCTGGTGAGGTGCGTATTAGATAAGTCACATAGTTGTGCTGCTGCTTCTTGATGAAGTTGCTCAATTCCGTTGTTCAATTCCGTTGTACCGCAAATTTCGTGACGTTTCATATTTGAAATCATGTAGTGTTGATCATGTTCTTTTCGTTTGAAACCACCTCTTACCATCTTTCTAAGAAACCGTCGATATAATACATCAAAACGTTCGTACTGCTTGGAATTTAGATTCCAATTTTGACATGAGTAAATCAGTCGGCTGCGGATGAAACTGTGTAGAAACTTAATCCTAGTTTTTAATTGAATTTTGTCGTTTTGTAGCAAGTTAGATAGCCCGGCGAATTTAACATTTGCCACATGAATACGGTAATTCAGTTCAGTGTCTCCAGTATTTGGTTCATCAAAGTATAGGAATTTCTAAGATTTACAATCGTGTTAGGGTAGTCTGATTCATCATTAACTATCATTGTCTCTGTTTTTTGAATATTTATTGACAATCCATAGTTGTTAAAAACGTCATCTAATAGATTCGCTGCTCTTTGTATGCTGATTCTATCGACAAGGAATAGTATGATGTCATCCGCATATCCCCGCCATGGTAGTTTTGAGGTTCCACTTAATTTCTGATTGTTCTGCCGCATTTGCAATCGTCTTTCTCTGGTTACTGTTCTGCTATTTATGTTGTACGAATGAACATAGAATTTGATTTCTTTGTCCTTTTCACTTTTGAAGATGACTACACGCATGACAAAGTCAATAAACAGATTGAACAGAAATGGACTTTCTGGTCCACCTTGACGAACACCGGAAGTTGTGTTAAAAGTTGATTTTGTTTCTTCATACGTGAGAGATGTGTTTAGATATAAACTTTCAAGAATATCCAAAAGTTTGGTGTTCTCACCATTCGGAAATCTTAGTCTGATAGAATTAAAAACGACAAATAACAAGAAGAGTGGTTGCTTTTTTAAACCCCTGAACATTTCGTTCACCAAATCTGTGTGGTCTTCGTTCTAATTTTGCTAATATCGAATCTTTTCTGTGTCAAAATTCTCCTGACATTCTTGCTCTTAGTGAGACAAATCGCAAGCCTAGTATTCCATTTGGTGACTTTCTTATTCGGGGTTATCTTCCTCTCTGTCGTAAAGATTCTAGTAAACACATGCATGGCGTAGATTTCTCGGGAAGCTGACCCTGAAGACCCCAATGTGCCTTATATGTGCTTTAGACTATCTCTTCTTCATTCGACTAGTTATCTTTACCCGCTTTATCGCTCTCCTTCCTCTCAGGATTGCTCTGTTATGCTGTATCTACAGAAAACAAAAATCTATTTACTGTAGCTCGCAACCACTGTAAAGCTGTGATCCAAAAGGCCAATTCAGAGTATTGACAGTGAACTCATGACCGCATTTTCTTCTCAGAAAGTGGGCTCTTGTGACTTTTGGCGAGTTATCAAAAGCATCCGAGGAAACAATAAGTTCTCTGTCCCTCCTCTTTTCAATGGACCAGAGGTTTTGGAGTCGTCTAAGGACAAGGCTGAAATCTTTGCTAAGCTGTTCAGTTCTCACTCGACTCTTTAATGACTGCGGCCATCCGCTTCTTAATTTTCCCCCTAGAACTGATCAGCTCTTACAAGACATTCAGATCACCCAAGCTTGTCTCGCATAGCAAGTTTAGATCCGTCTAAAAGCTACTGGACCTGATGATATTCCAGTTAATCTTTTCAGAAAGTGTTCTCCTGAATCACCGTTCTATCCAGGCTGTTATAAAGTGTGTCTCTGAATCTTCCTTCTGTGATTCCTGTCTTTAAAAACTGTGGCGATCGGTCTAATCCTGTTAATTATCAGCCAATTAGTTTTCTTCCTGCTATCGGTAAAGTTTTTGAGTGTTTGATTAATAACACCTTGGTAAGGCATCTTGATTGAATCATCTGCTTTCTACCTCTCTCGTACTGGCTCTCGTACTGGTCGATCAACGGCTGATCTGCTTTCCGTCATCTCTGATCGTATTTACCAGACTTTAAATGTATCAGGTCAAGCAGGACTCTTTAAGAAGCTTCTAGCTTATGGTGTGACGGGTCCTATGTTCAATATAATTTCTTCTTTTCTTCATGATTGTAAAGTTAATGTTGTCCTTGATGGACAATCCTCATCTTGCTTTTAAATCAACGCTGGGGTCTGCCAAGGGTCTGTTCTAGGCCCTTCCGTTTTTCTTCTTTTAATCAACGATCTTCCTGATCACATCCTTTCTATGCTTGCTATCTATGCCGATGACTCAACACTGTACTCTTGTCTGGGTAAATCTGCAGAACTGTTCGACACAGTTGAGATGACAGCTGACCTAGAATATGATATTCGTTCTGCTTCTGAATGGGGTAAATAGTGACTTGTGACATTCAACTCTTTGAAAACTAAACTTCTTTCGATAAACAACTTCAGAGAACCATTCGTACCTCCCATCTCGATGGATAATTCAAATTTGTCTGAGAATGATTCTTTCCTTCTCCTTTGTATAACTCTGTCCAAAGACTTTTCTTGGCGGACTTACATTGAAATCATTAGCCAAATCAGCTGCTATGAAAGTTGGTTCTCTTTTACGTGCAAGGAGGTATCTCACTCCCGAGAGTATTTTGTATCTTTTTAAATCCACTATTCGGCCATGCATGGAGTATTGTTGCCACATCTGGGCTGGTGCTCTATCTGACTGTCTTAATCTGTTGGATCGTATACAACGTCGTATTTGTAATGCCATATGACAAGATCTTTCATCAAAACTGGACTCGTTATTAATTGTTGCCTCTTTGTCTCTTTTCTATAAATACTTCCATAGCCGTTGCTCAGCTGAATTTTCTACACTTATTTCTCCTTTAACTACTTGTCTGTCATGCAGGTCTCGCTAGTTTACTGTGCAAAAACCTAATTGCTTCAAGAAATATACAGTGACAACTTTCGTTGTACCTCTCATCTATGAAATTCTCTTCCTCACTCTTGCTTTCCTTCTGAATATAACCTCCAACTCTTCTAATGTCCATCACTATCTTTCTTCCGCATGAAGTCTTCCGTAGCTCTTTACCTTGTAGTGGTCTTATGACCTTGTAGTAGTGAGCGGCTACTTTAAAAAAAAAAAAATACTTTCTAAATATTTACAAGGCATTGGTCTCTGAAAATATTATTTAAGGCCACGGTGAAATGAAGTAAAAAAATTTCGAAAAACTTGTGTATATGAAATATCTTTTCATCTCTTTTTGCTAAAGTTCAATGAAAATACTTTTTATTAAAATTCTTTTGAACTTATAAACGTCAATGTTGTGTTTATTCTTCTCATTGTGAACGTGGTTGTTTTAGCAATAAAAATAGAAAAATATTTCTAAGCTTTAAGATGATTAAAAAAGTAAAATACATGTTAGCATTATTTTAACAAATTTCTTGGGGCATTTGGATAATAATATCAAAAAATAAAGATTTGGTTAACTTCCCTTAATTCATGACAATTTCTTAGCGCTTAGGGTGAAAATTAATAAAATTATTAAGCGCCTGGTTGGGACGCTAAGTACAAAGTCGATTAATATTTCTGAATTTGCAGATTTTGGGCGTTTTCTGCAAAATGTAATCCACCCGAAAACCCCCAATTTTTGGTGCTGTGTTCACTAAAAAATCGTTCTTTATTTTTAGGATCCACATTACAGCTCTGAACCAAATCCTCATACTTTTCCAACATTTTCAAGTTAAAAGGTGGCATATTTCCTAAATCGTGTAATTTTTGTCCTCCATAATTAAATAAATCCATGCGAACCATGCCCTCCCAAAAAAAATTTAATTCTGGCTGCTCCACACACCTGGTTCACCTGAATTTGCGAGACAAAGTTTTGCGGATTTGGAGCAAATCCACAAAATTTAATCCCGCAATTATACGTTACGCAGACAATTCTTCCGCACTACTAAGTACAAATAAGGTAATACATATACAAATTTTCTTTGATAAAGAGAACAATTACCACACTCAAAATAAACAAAAGGTTTTTTTAAATTTTGCAAGAAAGAATCTTGGGCTAGCTATGTACATTGCAATATAACTCCATAAGTAAAAACGTTCTTTATCTACAACACAAAAACAATCTTCTGATCTCTCTAAAGTCAAATTGTAGCTGACATTGGGACCATATTTGTATATATATTTGTATCTCAATTATTTTTAGCAAAACTGAAGGCAATCTGTCAAAAACATCTCAGTTATATTCCTTTTGTTCCTCTGATCCAATACTAATGTCCACTCCAGCCATATATAAATAAATGTACGTAAAACTTATGCCTAAATAACTAAAGTTTTACTGGAGATGATAAGTTTTAGAGTAGAAAGCACAAGGGCGTGGTGTTCGTATGGATTTATTTAATTATGGAGGACAAAAATTACACGATTTAGGAAATATGCCACCTTTTAACTTGAAAATGTTGGAAAAGTATGAGGATTTGGTTCAGAGCTGTAATGTGGATCCTAAAAATAAAGAACGATTTTTTAGTGAACACAGGTTTTTGAGTTATTCTTGCCAATCTTCTGGAAAATTTGATGTGGAAAAATTTCTTCGCTAAATTTGATGTGGATTTATTCGGCAAAATCCCCAAGCACTCTGTCATATTAAATAAAAAAACTTTATTTTCATACAGTTACAAATTCTTATTTTTCCTTCTAAAAACGACATATTGCCTTTTGTTCTTGTTCTAATGTTAAAATGCAGTTTTAAAGCAATAATATGTTATCATTTTTTGTCACCCGCAATAATAAATCCACCAAAATATTCATCCGCCAAATTAAATTCACACACAATTTTTTACTTTTATTGAATGCAAAAATTTATCCGCAAAAAATTATTCTGCAAAATTCGCTGTTTTGAGAGCCTTCATCCGCTAAAATAAATCCTGCAAAGTGGCACTTCCGCTTCCTTATAATTTTGATCACTTAGATATTATCTTTATAACTGAAAAGCTAGAATGTACATAGTGTAGCTGCTAGTAGCTAGCAAGTAGTATACAACTTCTATGCTATATTGCTTTTTAGTATAGCTAGATCTGGCTACAGGTATGCTAGCTACATTATTAGCTGACTAGGAAGCTAGGCCTTGACAGGCATGAGGCTGGTTTTCGTCTCTAGAGCTAAGGAATAAAAAACTGTAATGGCTAACCCTTAAGCTTCTGATTATCAATCCTTATAACATCGAAAATGTCCTAGAAATCAACGTATGCTTGATTGTTGTTTTGTGTAATCTCTACCATTATGTTGAAAGTTATTTTCCGGAAAATTAAATGTGTGAATAAAAATAATTTATGCACGGCACGAAACAACTACCTTATCGGTAATAACTTCATCGACACTAAGTGACGAAATTTTCAGCCGATGACGAAAATTTGTACCAACAAAAACTTGTACCAACAAATAATTTATGCCGACGAATAATTTGTACCATTTCTGAAATTTTTCCTATGCAGTCCCTGACAGTTATCTTAAACTTTGGTAGGGTACCGATTGAGTATCTATCATTTGCTCTTGCAATGCTGTTTCCTCCTACTTTCAATCAGGTCAACTTTCCCAATGTTTCTCTAGTGACTGTCAATAAATTATATAAGCGTTCCAGAAAAATCAATCTGCAGAGTGAACAGACAAAACAAACGATCTGTATACAGAAGTGCACGGCTTATACAGTCAGGAATTCATTATTAAAACTTCAGAAATGGTACAAATTGTTCGTCAGCAAAAATTATTCGTCGGTACAAAGTGACGAAATTTTCAGGAGTTGACGAAAATTTGTACCAACGAATAATTTGTTTTGACGAAAAATGACGAAAAAGTTTTTACCGATAAGGTCAAAGTCCTACAGACTCTACATTTTCGATTCAAAATGTGAGAGTCGTGAAGCAGGCTAACTATCTTGCTGGCACTTCTCGAACAAGTCTGTCCAACCAGCCCTATCTACTGTATTAAAAACAGATCAATCCACCAGGTATCACCATATCTAATACTGAGATAATCCAAAATACACTTACACATTTAAAAACATACCTTGTTGGTAAAAACTTCGTCGGTACATATTTTCTTCGGTGCAAATTATTCCTCGTACAAATTTTCGTCACCTGCTGAAAATTTTGGTACAATTCTCTGACTTTTAGTTTCTAAACTCTTATACACTAATAAACAGTCACTAGACAAAAATTAAGCACATGGAACTGTTTGAAAATAGAAAAGTGTAACGTACCCTGCCAAAGTTTAAGATTACTGTCAAGGACCGCATAGGAATAAATTAAGAACTAGTACAAATTATTCATTGGCACAAACTATTCGTCGTTACAATTCGTCGGTACAAATTATTCGTTGGTACAACTTTTCGTCAGCGGCTGAAAATTTGTACTTTGTACCAACGAAGTTTTTACCGGTAAGGTATATTTCTTTTGAAGGAAACGGAATACATATCTTTTCTTTAATTATATTTTCCTTCAAACAGACTCGCACCAATCCTGACGAAACTGTTAAATTTGGCCTTGAGTACATTCAGATGACATCATGGACGTGGTAAGTAAATTTAAGTTTTTCATAAGATTTCAAGGTTGGGGATCTAACTCATCCCACTGTTTGTTCCACTAAATTGGTAGTAGTTAGGATTGGACACCAAAATTACTGGTTGTAGAGCCAAGTGATAACCATTGTGCCAAATGAAGTACATGGTAAGCACATTTGCACTACAACCGTTAGGTTGGAGTTAGTAAGAGTTCGGTCCACAATTCTGATGCCATGGTTGTCATCTTAATAATTGGTGACAAAATTTGTGAAAGGAGTCAAACGCATTTTAGACCATGCTTATTCAGGGTGTCTGTCGGATCAGGGAAATCAGAGATATATCAGGGAAAACAATTATGAGAAAAAAATCAGGGAAAATTAAGGAAACTTTGTGAAAATCAGGGGGGAATCAGGGAAATTAAATGCAGCCCACCCCTGTCTTTGGTACGAGTTATTCACTAGTGTTAGCTTCTTTGATTTGACTGTTGTTTCTCATAATGGTTTATATTTCTAGTAACGTACGTAATATGTACAGCAGTCCTTCAAGACCTAATAAACAACAGCAACAAAGGAAAACCGACTGTCAGCATATGTTGATTTTTATGCTAACATCGGTTATATAATGATACTTTTGCATTGTCTTACACCTTGAAACAATGAACGTGCGCTGTACAGTAACCATATTCATAGTCCAGGATAAGGTTTACAGATATCATTTCAGATTTTCCAAAATTTGGACTGGTTGAAAAATATCGGTGCAGAAAGTATATTTTCTAGGGTTCCAGAGAGCTAAAAAATTTTTATATATTATTGGTCTGCGCCAGCCGTTGTGGCACCTCCAGAAGTCACTATATCTCATCCCTCCCAACCTTAGATTTGTTCTGCCACCCATGATTCTTGCTCACTGCAAGGTGTTATAGTTGCTATTCAGTAGGCATCACAGCAGAATGGGTAATATGAACAATCTTTGTAAAGCAAACGGGATGATTTCTTAGTAAGGGGAAATATCTCAGAAATAGAGGAAGAGCTACAAAGGGGATGGGCGTCATACCCCTCTGCACACTGTGGGGAAAGTTAGAAATATGCATATAACCTTCATTGATTAATTGTGTTTTTTTTATGGTCTCGGATATTACCCTGCATCAAGATGGAGACAATAACTACCATTAAATTGTTAGGAAATGGGTTGGTACCTAAACGCTTCTGTATTTAAAATTAATCGCTTGAGGTTCAATTCTTTTTTCTCTTTATTTGTTTATTTGTTTAACAATCATAAGTGATTTTTTGCTTCACTTCATGTTTCCTTGTTCAATTAATCTTTAGTCTCTTATAATAATGCGTGCTTTGAATGTTCAACACCTAAACTGCCTGACGAGTGAATTTTTTTTCTATTATGTTTTACATTTTTGTAACAACAAGAGAAGTATTGTTTTCGTTATACGAATTTTGACTTTACTTTGCACTTTGCCTAGTCATTATGATCTAAATTTCAACTTTAGTGACTTGCCCACCTTAATGAAAAGATTTTATCATTTTGTTCTCCAATATTTAAACAAATATTAAGTCGGAATCCGAAACCGAACATGGGTTCTCGAATTGCACTAGTTGTGTTTCGAACGTTAACGTTTAAACAAACTGCTTTAAGACCGTCTCAATTTTTTTTATAGAAAACGTTTAATTCTTCTGTCTCTTAATGGAACATTTGTTATTTCCTCTGGGTCCGTAGGATTCATTGGATTCCCGTGCCGAAGACCAGGGAATACTTTGGTTTAGTCTTTCATCTCTGTCAGCAAAAATACAATTTTTGATTGACAGCTGCCTGCCAATAGGTGATTTTCGCAGGTAGGCTAAGCGGTTTTTTTCGTAGATGTTGGAAGTAAGGTTAATATTTAAATGTTATTATTTACATATATACGGACAGTACTTTGCCGTTTCTACATTAACGAACATTTGCAGTATAATGACTCATTCCGTGATTTATGGGGATTCCCACGCTTCGTTTACCAGAGCATTAGGTAGTCACTGTTTTAGTACGTACGAA